>JAECUM010002170.1:0-146284 GCA_016617855.1 Megalonaias nervosa
TGAGGCTTAAAGTTGGCCTTTGAAATTGATTTTGCACCTACTGGTCGATAAAAACGTAACGTAGATGTTGACAGAATCATATTCAAACTACATACACCGTGACGTTTTAAAATAACAGCATTGTGATTTGGTTTCCACTTATTATATTCATTTGAGAAATCATTGGCAAAAAGTATGATAACAGTGCCATTTTGTACATTAGGTCTTTATTTCTATTGCTTAGTATTTTCCGGAACAGGGTATGAGATCATTCAGTGATAACTGTATTGAACTCGTTCATGTTCCTACAGATTAAATTACAACCTCAAAGTCTGAGTCACTCTTCAACATCAGAACAAGCAAAATTTAATTTTAAATACATGTTTCTAACTGTGGCGTCAGGTGAATTTCAGATGATTCCTTAAAGCCATTATTCAACGACCCTTACTCTTTCGTTTAGTATCGCATTACTACTAGTATTACTACTGTTACTACTACTATAATGATATTGCATTTTCTTTTCCTTTCTTGTGGCTTTTTACCTTTGGGAAGGTATTGCTTCTTTCTAGTCCATGGGAGTAAGACATGTATAACCTAACTGGTCGTGTTCTACAGCAAAATGTACATTTTAAATCGACGAGTGTAGCTTTTATTTTCAGATGAGAGCATTCGAAATCTTCTTAATATTATAGAACAAATCAATACTTGATCGAAATGTGAATAAGTCATTTAAAAAATCTGATTTATTTATTTTTACTAACATAGACGAACTCTTTGTCAACTTTCATTAATTTGCATTTTGGACATCGATGATCAGGATTAGTTTATGCTCCAAAAATGTAACATTTCGTGCCCAAAACATTCTAAAGGTTAATTACCAACATTTAAAGGTTAATTATCAACACGTTATGTGGTAAGTTTACTTTAGTAGAGTAATTTGTGCATCTCATTGTTGAGTAGCTGACGTAGAGTTGGCCTAGTTCGTCTTACTTCGTGTCGTAAGAACAATCTGATTAAAATCAGATCTCCGCTGTCCTACAAGAAGATCTGACGACGACCGCTTAAGGGTCATGTGACTTCTGAATTAAGCCAATGGATATCAAGCTTTCAAAAATCTGAAAGTGAATCAATTCGTTCGGTACACGTTCAAGTTCTTCATCCACACTGATCGGTCTCCACACGCGAAGATATAAGAATTCATCTGATTGGTTGATAAAATTAGAGATTATGGTAATAAAATAGGTTAGCAGAACACGACTCCTAAGCGGTCGCTGTCAGATATTCAAGTAGGACAGCGAAGATCTGACTTGACCTCTGTTTAATGTTGGCCCTACATCATAAGTATTCTATCGCTGCTAGTAGCGCATTGCCACGGAAACAGCCATTACCGGCTTTGCTAATCAGGCCTAAATTTAGAATCGTTTTGACATGCGAGTAAACATTCTTTTTAAAAGTGTAACAAACACGTTATATACTGATACTTTTAATATTATGTAAAAGGAGGAATAGTTAAACTAAATCGCTGAATAAAAGCATGCAATAATGACAATTTTCAGGAGTGGGTAAAGTATAAATTTGACTAAGATCTGATAATACAATAATAAAGTCTTAGACGAAATATAATGCCATTGTAATACATAGATCAGAATGGAAATCTCATATTAAAAGAGAAATTACAAACCTGATAAAATCAATGCATTCATTTTCCCTGTTTTTTTTTTTTTTGTGCGTTTTTTGGGTTGTTGTGGTTTTGTTTGTTTGTTTGTTTGTTTGTAGAAAATCGTGGAAAGATATGAATTAGAAAATATAATATGCGTGTTACCTACATGTTGGCACTAGGTCAAGAGAAAAGTGTCAATGCAAAAGCTATCAGGCTGCACGTTGCATGATCTGCACACAGTTGACTAGTTTCAATGCACCTATGTTAGTACCACATCCTTAATATAAATGTAACGTCACTGTGAACCATATTTCACCTTATACTGGTGGCTTTAGTTAATTTGTTGGGTTCTGGCATGCAATATGCGAACTTTCCTACTAAGACTATTGAACGTGATGAAGTGAAGCACCTTAATAATTACTTCACCTTTATTGCAAAAATAGATCTGTTTGACCTATATTTCATGCTTATGCGACTTTACTGATATTTTTTCGGTTAGAGTTAATTTCGTCTGTACAGTGCATTCAGCTTGATAACCGGATGCATATCTGTTAGTACTATACCTAACAACCAAACACCTCTTACCTAAGTCGTATGCTCTGCTTACGAAAGTAACTAGTTCTTTTTAGCTCATGAGGAGCTACCTTTCTGTATGATATATGTATATATATATATATATATATAAGGTTATATATATATATATATATATATATATATATATATATATGCTCTATATGGTGTATAATCGTAACTCACTATAATAATCCGTTAATATCTTGATTTCTGTCAATAGAATCCTGAGTGACTGTGTACTTGGATAAAAATGAATTACTTTTGGTGATGTTTGTTTATCGTGGGGGTATGGGTGCGTGCTGGCAAGGCGATCGGTGCCGTAATTCGCGGACCCAGGTTCGAATCTAGGTAGAGTACAAATGAAAAACCTTCTAACTTGTATTATAATATTCTTTCTCCTTGTCCACAAATTCACTTCAAAGTGTCACGCATCCTCCTGTACCAACCAGTGAAAGCATTTTTCTGCGCTGGTAGGAATCCGGAGTGACAGTGTACATAAATGATAATTAATTACTGGGTAGATATATGGGGGTGTCTTCTACGCACGAATATCTATATCAGCGACTTTGTGGCATCCTTGTTTTAGGATGTGTGCTTGGTCAAGGGGTATGTATATATATATATATATATATATATATATATATATATATATATATATATATATATATATATATAGCAGCAGGAAGGGTGAGCAGACCACTATTATAATTAAGACAAATTTTAGTGATAATTGAGGCAAGTGGTCTGTTCGACTGCCGTACCGCGAAATCATTTGTCTTAATCATCAGGCAAACATATTCATTACCAAATGTCTGTCCACCCACCCCACCCCCCTTGCTGCGGTGGACCCTATAACTTGGTTTTCGAGCAAATTTTGCATTATGATTAAGACAAATGTGTAAGGTTCGACTGCCATATCGTGCATATCCCCCCCCCCTTCTTGTCTGCTGTTATCTTACACACACATGTGGTCATTCACCCTTCCTGCTGCTTACATGTACTGAGATAGGTATGCGTACCGATTTTTCAAGGACGTGTGTGGTAGTTCAAACAATAGCTGTGTTTATCGCCGCGGATATCTCCCCGGAGACAGGTATTTGTGTGCAGTTTATTTCCGTGTTTTAATTTTAAATATAATACATTTTAATCGGTTCATATATATAATGGCAAAATATCTTAATAAAATTATAAATATTTATTTATTTGTAAAATCAGATATCAAATGCTATTGCACAATAATCACATATAATAATTTCTAAAACGTATATCCGTAGTCGAGTTCGTTAGCTCAATGTTAAAGTTGTTGGAAACTTTAATACTGATGTTTGTGGTTCGACCCCAGATCTCGCCGAGATGGGTTCGGGTCCCCGGGTCGCCCATATCTTTTAATAAGTAGGGGGGGAGGCATCCCCTGAGATTTCGATAAACCACCATTTTCTATTTTGGAATTCTACCCCGGGGTTTCGTGGGGTTTTATCGAAATCGCAATGCCTAGACAGCCTTCTGAATTGCTAATATTTCGCTTTCGTCGATTAGAAATTCGCCGGGAGGTGTGTCTATGCAATACCCCCCTAAAATAATCAGTAGTATGCCTTGAGCTCTCTGCCCCATGGAAGAACCCCCAAATAAACATCCAGAAAGGGTGTTAGCCAAAAGAAACAGAACATGGGCGTGCCGCATAATACGTCATAAGAGAGACAACAATGTAAGGACCCCATGAAAGTTACACAGGCTATCGAGGGGCTCCATTGAAGGGTAACCGCTGGGATCTACTGATTATTTTTGATAAATTAAAATACAGACAAACATGCATACATACAGACATACATAGAAAAGGGAAATAATTCTCTAGCAGAGGAGGAGCAGAGTTATCGCGTTTTATTAAGTATTTTTGGTGATTTCAAATTCAATTAAATATCTATTATAAATATTATTTAATAATGAATATTGGAGAACCACACTCAGCTAGATTAGCACGAGAAAGACTAGAGGCAATTAGAAAATATTTACCTGTTCGTGATGCTGTCAAGCAACAATTACAAGAACGTCAGGAATCTCATGTTGAATTTGAAGAGGATACAAAACAATTATTTAAACCTATCACTGAGACCACTAAAAGTGTTCAACCTGTGTTAGAGAAAACCGCTGAAGAAACTGGAAAAATAGCAAAAAGAACAAAACAGACAAAAAAGATTCTTAGAGAACTTCCAGCCGAAATATCTGCTGCGATGCCAGTCCCTGAAATACCTGAAGATGCAGACCAGGTAGAAGAAGGTGCTGAAGCACTAACCCCTGAACCAAAATCAACAGTTAAATTGATAGATAAATTTAATGAAGAAATTGTTGAGGTAATTAATGATCTTAAAATAAAACAATTAGCTAAATTTGCTTTTGATAGTTTTAGTCAAAGAGGTAAATTAATGAAATCTGAATATGCTAAAGATATTAGAAATCGTGAACAATGGCAAAAATCATTATATCGCATAAAAATGAATGTTGAACAAACTAGAGTTGATGATCCACTATATCAGGATTATGTTAGTGAAATTAATAAATTAATCAAATTAGAAAAGGAGAAAAAGCAAATTAAAAAACCTTCAAAACAAACAGCACCAAAATCACAAATACCAGTTCTATCTCCTACACCAAAGAAAACAACATCACCAAAACCAAGTGAAGAGGAAGAAGAAGAATTTCAAGACGCTCCCGGCGTAATTGGAAGTGGTTTAGGAAGAGGTCTTATTACTTGTCCCAATAATGTTCTTGCTGATGTTGATCGATTAGAAATCCTCATTGGAGGAAAACGAGCTGGTAATAATTCCCTAGAAATAATTAATGAAGCGGCCGATATCTGTAGACGATTATTTACAGGCGGTATCATGGACGTTGATGTTTATCAGTCTCTTATTAATGAAATTGCCGATGACTACTACAGCGACTAAGTACGTAATTAAATATAAGTACTATAATAAAATGATCGTACATAGTACTCAACGTGGACCAACTATGGTCAGGGTAATAAATTCAAGATTACCAGTATACAAGACAACCTACGGAGATGGACTAGGTGATGTTGTTCAGGGTCTATTTAGAAGGATAGCCCCAAAAGCAATACCGATCGCAAAGCAACTGGGAATGAAAGCTATTGAAAAAAAAAAAAAAAAAGGTATTGGTGTTGTTGGTGATGTTGCTGGTAAAGCATTTTCAGCGATCAAAGATAGACTAGCACGATTAATACGACGAAAACCTCAGACACCAGTAAAATTACCTAGTACAGAAGTAATGCCTGCAAATGTCAGTAAAATAATAAATCAAGTTGCTAATCAAAAACTAGCAGAGTTGGCTGATGTGCCTTTATCAGAAAAAGAAAAAATATAACCTCTAGTCTGATAGCAGGAAGTGGTCTCACTTCCCGAAGTAATCTTCGTTTTAGACGATAATAAATATAATAAAGATGTTCAAACGTATATCTGATCCCGCATTTGACATGGACGCACCAGTACTTAAAGATGAGTCTGTGCGTGATTATCAATATTATTCTTATGATGCTAGAATTCCAGATCAGCGTGGACGAATTGAACTACAAGTTCAGGATACAAGTAGATATTTCTTACCCGCTGAAGCATTTATTGAAGTCGAAGGTGAAATTTTAAATATTGCTAATCCTGCAGCACCAGTAGCATATGGAGACGATGTTAGGGTTGGTTTTGTTAATAATGGTATTATGGCATTATTTGACAGTGCAACATACATGATTGACGGAAAAATATTGAATCTATTCAGAAGGACGTCGACGTTGCAACAACAATACTTGGTCTTGCAAGATATAGTGATGATTATTCAAGATCAACTGGTCCATCAATGATGTTTGTAAAGGATACTTCTAACTACCCTGACAATAGACAATATAATATAAGACGACCAAGAAATGCCGACGATACCGCTGACGCTGCTGTGTGGCCGGTGGTTCATGGTGCTAATCCAGAATTTAACTTAGGATTTGCGGCACGTCGATCAATGTTGAAAGGTAACAGAAGAACGTTTTCATGTTCAATTCCATTGTCACATATCTTTGGATTCTGTAGAAATGTCAGAAAAGTCATTTTCGGAGCTAAACATACAGTTGTACTTGTACGAAAAGCAACCGACAACGATGCATTATGGAGACCCATTGGTGATCCTGGCAAAGTAATTCTTACAAAACTTTCATTGTGGATGCCGGTGATGACTCCATCAATAACTGAAGAAGATCGTCTACTCTCTTTTATGAATCAAGGTGGTAAATCAGCATTATCGTAGTTAACAATGACCACAGATGCTATCCAGAGTAATATTAATGGTTTATTTACGTGGCAAATAGCATCACAACAAGGTGTTTCTGCACCACGACATATATTTATTGCATTTCAAGATGCTGCACGGGTGGATGATCAAACACGTAGTATTATGATATTTTGATAATCTTGGTGTTTCCGAAGTTTCCTTAAGAATAAATGGACATCAAGAACCGTCCGAGGATATTTTACTGAATTTCGATCAAAATCATGTAGCACGTGTATATCACCGTCTAATGACGTTCATGGGACGTGATCAAAATGTTGATACTGGTTTACAAATATCACAATTGGATTTTACAACATTATATCCGATTTATTACTTTTCGTTAGAACATTTAGATTTAACCAGACAGTCAGTAGTCGATATACATTTTCGAGCTCATGTTAATAGAGATATTGGAGCTATTGCCAATTACAGAGCAATTACTGTCATACTCAGCGATAAATCGATGTTACTTGAAGGTGCTGGTGGACGAATGAGAGTCGTTGATGCTCCAGTAGAAAACATGTAATTAGATTATTTATAAATATTATAATGTCGTATAATAATGTTAGTGTTAGTCTGACTCCTGGTCAGATTAAAAAGATACAATCAGCATCAAAAAATAATTGTGGATTAAAAATATTGCTAAAGAAAGATCAGATGAGTGGCTCAAATAAATTATCTCTTACAGAACGTCAACTCGGGCATTTCAATGAAGCAAAAAAATCAAATAAAGGTATAAAACTTAATCTTTCTGCGGGTGCCATTAAAGATGTCATTAAGACGGGTGGTATATTTCCACTTCTTGCTGCTATACCAGCATTAATAGCCGCTGCAGCTCCAGCTGTTGCAAAAGCAGCTGCATTAGGTGCTGTTGGAACTGCTGCTGGAATGGCATTAAAGAAAGCAACTGGACAAGGAATAAAACGAACACCAAAAAAAAAGGGAAGGGGTCTAAGATTACCAGGGACCCCACACTGGTACGGAAAAGGCCTAAGATTACCAGGGACAGTTTACTAATATCTCCTATGTCCAATTTTGATTTACTAGATGCTGCTAAAAAATTAAAAATAAAAAATTTTAGAGGAGTTTTTATGCGCGATCAATTACCGAAACAACCAAATAACATTGAAACAGGTATTATTAATCTCGATGAAAATTCTGGTCCAGGCACACATTGGGTCGCTTATGCAATTGATCCACGTGGAATTATTTATTTTGATTCATATGGACTAGCTCCACCAAAAGAATTCTTAAAGTATATTAGCGGCTATCAAAATACTCCAATATGGTATTCAACATTACCTACACAAACATTAACTGATCCACAAAATATGTGGTCGAGAAGTACTTAACGTACTTGATGTTATATCAAAATCAACAAAACCCCCCCCACAAAGTTGTACATAAATATACTACGACGTCATATTTAAACAGACATTAGTAAATATAATGGTGGATATTTATGGAAGATCTTCCCGTAGAGGTCATCAACAAGTTGATTTATCTAAGTATGCAACTCTTGATCAACTCAGAAATGAAATTGATGATTTATTAAATCTCGCAAGTGTGGATCAAAATTAAGTAGTTGTTTTTTCAGGATAATCAAGGACGATTAAAAACGAGTAATATACAACTATCAGATGTTCTTATAAGAATTCCAACTGCAGTCACTGATAATATAGTTATTTTTGCCGATCAAGGTAAAATACAAGATTCTGGTACATCACTCAGTAATTATATTAAGAAATCCGGCGATGTATTTACAGGAGATATTAATATGAATCAGAATAAAATCACCGACATTGGAAATCCAACCGCAGATGCAGACGCCGCAACAAAGAAATATGTCGACGATCAAGAATCTAAATATGTACTGACCAACCACGGTATAATGCGTGCATTTCTCGACATGAATAATAATGGCATTAATAATCTTAGAACACCGGAATATGATTTTGATGCTGCAACGAAAAAGTATGTTGATGATAAGGAAATTCCTATTTCAACTTCGTTAAAAACAATCGGTGATGAAATGACTACACTTAGTGCTACTTTTTATAAAAATTTAGAAACGTTATTAAATTTTCGTAAAAACATAAACAAACTCATTAAAGATTTTTTTGGTGATCCACCAACCGTTGACATAAAACTAGCCGACATTAACACGAAACTTAATGATATTGCCAGTGGAATACCTAATATTGTTCAAAAAACTAATCTGATTAAAATTCCACACGGACAAATTAAAAATATCGTATACACAGTAGCATCAGGACAATCAACATGGACACCACAAAATAATACTATCAAATATACCGCAGAAGTTACTGGTATTTACAGGCTGTCCGTATTTAGTGATGAAAGATTTGCTATAATTAACAGATATATATTGCGTCATTCAACTGATTCTCTCTCTGGAGTTGTATCTATATTGTTAAGAAAAGATGTTGAAGAAACATTTATACTGAGAATATATGATCAAACAATAACCTCAGTGCCTTATTGGTGGCATATGGAATTTGTGGCTGAAACACCGCAATTAATCACTTAATATAATAATAATGGATCAACCTCAGTCTCGCATTGACGTTCAACTTTACAGATGCAATCAAGTATGTGAGCGTCTCACTAAACTAAATAATTTTATCGACTATTATAACAAGAAAATAAAAAAATACAAAAGACGTATAGTTGTCATCGATGTAGTTGTTTACTCGGTTTCTGCTGTTATTACTGGAACAGGATTATTATTATCAACATTGACGATGACAGCACCTACTATTATAACCATTATTGTTTCAGCATCAACGACTATTGCTGGAGTTCTCGGTATTATAACCAAAAAGATACATACTTGTACAAATGCTAAATTGCACGATTATATGATTAAATTACACACAGTGGCAGAGGCATGTTCTAAATTATCTTTATATATTTCTTCGTGTGTTAGTGATGGTGAAATATCTGATACTGAATTCGCGATGATGATGAAAACTTATGATGACGCTTTTAAAGTGATCGCTAATGATTTTAACGAATTAAATAACAACAATAATAATAATGACAGACAGGGAGTTACTTCAGCAGATCGTCACTAATACAACTCCGTCAAAAACTACGATGATATCGTTAAGTTCGACTAATCCTGAGTTTAGTGTCAATTTTCCAACCGCAATTCCTGCAAAAGAAATAGCATTAGCACAATTGCGAGTTTATTATAGCTGGCCCAATATTAGATCAAAACCATTTGGTGGACTACAGCCAAATAATTCATTAATATTCGCTAATAAGAATAAGCCTGATGGAACTCCTGATTGGCAAATAGTTTCTATTCCAACGGGCAGTTATCAAATAGAGCAGATTAATGATGAGTTCCAACGCAGAATTAAATCTATTACAGGAAAAGAATCAAAAATAGCAATTACTGTCTATGAACCAACACTATCTGCGATTATTGAAATAAATTCTCCCGATTACTCCGTAGATATTTATCAAAGTTCGATTAGATCAGTATTAGGTTGGCCTGAATATCCACCGGTTTATCAAACACCACCAGAACCACAGAGATCTGATTTTATCATAGATGTTAAAAAATTTATAAAACCTCCAGAATATCGAACAGAAAAAAATGCTTACCCATGGCGACGATATTTTGGTGATGGAGTTATACATTATATAGATAAAACAGAAACCCATTTTACAAAAATAGTTGATGGTAAAAAAGGTAAAAAAATAGTACTTGATGTTGATGAAATAAATTTATATGCTAATACAATTAAGTCTGAACACGGACGTGTATTTAATTATCTAAGAAATTTATTTTCCAGCATTAGCACTTCCTACAACGATGACTTAAAAAATCAAATAATTGAAGTAATACAACATTTGAATCAAGTTGCTTCAGACCTAGATTTCATGAATGATATTATTGTTAACAGAGAAAAAAATTAGTGAACATAGCAGCAGATAAACGATATAAAGATTTATATATAATTAATGAAGACGATCCACCTCGAGCTGTTAAACTAAATCTTCTGTTCACAATAACATTTCTAAAACATTTCAGAATTACGCGAGAACAACTATCAACATTTATAATTCCTGGATTTAATTCTGAAGAGCTAAAGAAATCAGTTAATGATCTTATTGATGAACAATTTAAAAGAATATGTGATTCATGGAAAAAATTAATACCTACACCAACTATTCTTAAATTTAATAATGATCCACACGGTGGTGGTCGCCATATCTCACCTGGTATTGTTAATATAACAACAACAATTGCAGTCAATCTGGTATGTGACGTAATTGATGACAGTTATCAAGTAGATCTTTCAAAATCTAATCACCGCAGTGCCACTGCGGAACAGGGGTATATACTATATTCATTTAGCCCTAAAGACCCGCCAGGTTGGCTAATTGTGTCTGAACCAATTAACCCCGTGTACTTGCGAGTTCATAATCCATTTCTGACAAGAATAAATTTCAAACTCACTGACCAGGCAGGAAATATTTTGGATCTAAGACAAGAATCTCTTAATATTAATTTGTATATACGCTCTTAGAACGTCTGATTAAATATTTCCTAATATAATAAGGGAAAAAATAATCTGATTCATGAAATAGTTACAGATTTCTTTATCTGATGGGTTTATGGGACTACATTTTTTAAATAATTATTCAGAGACTGATATTTTTTATTTTAAATAAATAATTATTATATAATGAACCAAGAAAATATAAATGATATTATTTATGCTATTAAAAAATTAAAACATAACAAAATAAATCTATCTGATAATCTCGATCCTGAAAAAATATTATATGATTATGAAATATTAAAACAAAGAAAAATTGACAATAAATATACATTACCATCTAATTATAAATTTGTAAAATCAATTTATCAGTCTATGTTAGAATCCTTGGCGATGGTAAATGAAAAACAGGTAAAGCTATTTGCGTCTCTTGCACGTTCGATCGAAAATATCAGATCCGAACTATCTCGTGAATACGAGAAAAAGAAGATTGTAGATAATCGTGTAATGCAATTAAGAAAAATTATGTTATTTGATTCTGTCAAAAGTGAAAGTGACACTGAGAGCAGCGACGGTGAAGGTAAAATATAGAGTCGAACTATATACAATTTATTTGTTAAGAGTACAGAGTTAGATATATTCAAATATTATCTGCTGATCGTATTTGAATGAAAATGCTGATCTAGTAATATTATCTGTAACACGTTTTACTGATTGTGGATGTATGCTAAAATATTTTGCAGCCGCATTAATTGATGGAAAAGTTATTTCCTGTCCTGTTTCTGTATTTATGGATTTAATAGATCTTCTTGCAAACTTTTTACATTTTCCAGTATTTCCGCGTGCAGCATTCTGACTAGGTGTAATAGCTTGCAGGTTAGATAACCGATTATTTTTGGGATTTCCATCAATGTGATCAACTACAAGTCCATTTTCAACTACTCCATGAAAACATTCAAATACGAATCTACTTGATAAATAATTTTTATTTCCAGCACGAAATACAAAATAACCAAATTTATTAAGATTACCGACTGGTTTTTTCAATCTACAATGTCTGATCACACCATCTCGAGATGCTTCATAATTTGTATATACTGGATGTTTCACAAATTCATATTTATTACGAAATACTTTTTTTCTTAATTCTCTTATAATATCGTTGTCGATCATTTCATCATAAGTCTGATTTGTCTGAGTCATTTTATATAATAATATTATTTGTCTAAATCATTGTTTTGAAATCTGACTAGATAATCTTCTACGGTTTGTATAGGAGATTTACCAGGCGATGTATTATTTTTTTTGTTTTTTGTTTCAAGCATTATATATATACTAAAATTTTAATTTAAATACTTGTCTTAATTATATGGAGGAATTATCGGCAATTGAACCTCAGATATCCAGATTTGATCTTGACAGACTATCAGAATATAAATTTAGTACTTTGATGCAAGATCTGACATTAACGGATGAGGTTATAATCGAACGTATTCGTGAAGCAAAAAATGAATTTCGTGACGATGGTGCTGTTCATGTATGGTCAACATTCAGAGTCGGAAATGTTACTAATATGATGAATGACAAACGAGGAAAAATAATTATTAACCACCTTGATGATCAAAAATATTTTATTTTAATAAAATTTATTGTAAATACAAAAGAAGATATTTGGATTATTCGTGACAAACGCGATCCAGTACACATACAATCAGGAAATAATATTGTTCTCTTAAATAATAAATCTAAGCCCGGAATACTGACTGGTATTGATAAGGTATATTATGAACGGAGCTACCCAGTTACTGCAGTCGTATATGCAATATTTCCGTTGAATAATAAACCTGACGTCAGGGATCTAAAACCTATGAAATTGTCAGAATCAAGAATAAACTGTGTAGCTGAACGAGTTACAGAACATTTTACAAATGCGATACGTGGTAATGGTTTAACAGATTTACGACGTAAAAAAATAAATACTTGGGCAAAATCAGTTAAAGATACCGGAGCATCTATTAAAGATGTCGCTGAACTAGAAAAGAAATTGAAATTCCCAATAACAGTAAAAACGCTGACAGGAGAGATTTTATATAAATCGAAATATGAATCAAGAGGAGCTCCAATAGATATTATTGATCATAATTCGCACGCATGGACCTCAGCAGTAACAATATTTCCACGAAATAGAAAAGTTAAATTTTATGATGGTCATATATTTGATTTTATCAGAAATATCAGTAAAAGTGACCCTGTGTCCGTTTGGTTATTTCAGAGTTCGGAATATGATAATTACGATCAGTTTGTACGGCCTAATGGTGATATTTACCGTATAGAATCTCTTAATGTAGAAATGGAAAATATTGCGCTGAAGTATACTTCAGACGATGTCAAAGTTAGACAATTATTAAATAATTGTTTTACAGTTCCATCCGTAGCAGCTCATTTTGCTCAGGAGAAAAATTTATGGAAACCAATACGATCGGAATTTCTTGAGGATATTCATAAAAGTTGCGTAGAATATGGACACGGAGGATTATGGAATACTAAATACAACTATAGTGACATTATATCCGTCGATATGGTGGCATGTTATCCTGGAAGTTTTCTTGGATACGGAGGATGTTCTAAATACTTTAAGAGATTCGGACATCCATCACACGAAATGACCAGGGTTGCAATAAACGGACATTTACCAGATTTTGATTTAACAGGATTTGCTCATGTAGAATCATTCGAATTTGCAGAAAATCTCCATCCGATTACTTATACTTGGTTTGGAAAACATTTTTCAGAAAAATGTTGGGTTCCAATAGTACTATTGCGATACATGTTTGATGTTGGAATTTTAATATCTTTACAGGTGAGCGAGGCCATTATATCATATAGTCCACAGAAACAAATTTGGTTACCAGAACCAAATATATTTAATATTGATGATGCCAGGAAAGAATTTCCTAATCTTAATGAAGATGACATTATTAAAATTACTAATAATATACGTAAATGCAGAGACGAGCATGATGAAAAATTTGCAAAAGATCTTGGTAGAAAGATAATTGGTAAATTTACTCAAGGAGGAACCTATGATCATAAAAGACATTGTACAAGATTAATTATGGACGATGCTGAATTCGATTTTATAATTGCTGATACAACAGAAAAAAAACACATTTATAAATCGGAGTAATGCTTATTTGTCAGACGGAACCAAACTAGGTACAATTGTGAGTTATCTTGATGGTGACTCACCGCAGTTTACTCATTTAAGATCATCTAGGTTGGCATATGTTTCTATAAATCTACTGTCTATGATAAATAGATTTTCTCGTGATGCTGTCAGAGTCGCCACGGATTCGTTTTATATAAATAAAAAATATACGGATTTATTAAAACCGCTACTTGGTAATGGTGAATGGGGGTCATGGAGAATAAAACAAGAAAATATACTTAGTTATTCTGAATCTGCCGACGTTGAAATTAAGGAAATATATCACAAAAATAATAATCAGGTATCAAATCATCAGCACCATCTGTATATGATCCTGTGGCTAGACATAAAACTGTTTATCTTAATGGATGCGGTGGTTCAGGTAAAACAACTCGTGTGATTAAATTATTCATGAATAATAATTCAGATATAATTGTTTTGACTCCGACACATAAATTAGCCAGAGAAATAAAAGAACGAGGAGTAAAATCGTGTACTTATCATAGTTTCTTTAGATGGTGTGGAGACACATGGACTCCTGAGAGAATGGGTGAAAAATATATACCTAAATATATTATATGGGACGAGATATGCACGGTCTCGTTAGAAATATTAAAAACATTTCTTGAATGGCTATTGACGAAGAATACTGCTATAATAATGTGTGGTGATCATGGTCAACCACCACCCTTTATTGGACAGTCTCCACATGAATGGCTGAAGAATAACGTAGATTATTATGAAGAAATAAATGATGACCATAGAGCTATTGATGAACCTCTGAAGGAATTTAAAAGGTTAATTAGACTACAACCAGACAGAGTACAATGTGAAATAATGCGCGGAGTAATTCCAGAGACTTCTATGAATGATTTTCTAAATTTATGGAATCCCGCTGATTTAATAGTTGCAAGTAGAAAAATAGTTCGTGATGAACTACAAAATAAATTATTTATGTTACATAAAGAAAAGTTTTCAGATCTACCTGTACCTTTGTGTTATCGCCCAGCAGATACTCGACGACAGAATATTGATGTTGAAATTCCTGGTGGAGACACTGAAAATATCCGAGTACAAAATCTTGTTTTGAATGATATTGTTTTAGTCGATATTAATGTCGTTGAGAATGCGCTGAATATGAATAAATCACCGTGGACATTAGGGTATGCTATAACTATTCACTCTTCACAAGGGTTAACTATTTCTGATACAAATATCTGGATTATAGATGATCGGATTGAATGGTCGAATTTAGTCTATCTTGCAGTTTCTAGAGTCAGAAGAATATCTCAACTACATAGGGTTATTATTAATTTCATAGAAAATAATGATCAGACTGTTAGCAATGACGTAATAAGAAAAAACTATCTGGTTATAAGCAGTGTGATAAAAAAAATAAGCGTGACTTTGATATTGATGTTGAATTTATTATAAAACTAAAAACACAACAGAATAATAATTGTACAAGTTGTAACTGTAATATGTTGTGGCAATATTCGAATAATAATCCAAGACAATTTACCGTAGATAGAATTAATAGTGATCTTGGTCATACACGTGATAATGTGATGCTGACCTGTCTTGAATGTAATCGACGTCGGGGCGCTGGTTATGTAATTGTATGTGGTGGTAATTGTGTGTCTTTAGGAATTACCTGTAATTGTTCACGTACAAATCCACGTTGAGGGGCTATCGAATCTAGTCTGTAGATTGGAGGTCTACCAGTAGATCTAACTACACTAGAAATTGTATGTGTAGTCACACTCCATATAGGATCAGTTGCTCTTTTTTTACCACCTTCAAGTTCACCAGGTTCGTATAAATATCTTACAGTTGCATTGCCTAATACTGGTTGAGGTTGTTGTCTGTCATTACTACGGGGTATATATTTTTTTGTGATCGCAATAGAAGGTTTCATGGAAGTTGAACGAGTAATTTCATTATTTAATGCAGCTATCACACTTGGTAACCTTGCAACCCATTCACGAGATCGCTCACCAGATTTAAAGTTAGTAGATATCTCTTTTGCGTATTGGTATCCAAATAACCGCTCGGCAAGTGTTCGATTAAATCGTTCAACAATTGCCTGATCACGATGAATTTCAGTATGTCCTCGTCTGATTTTAACGTTATGTTTCTTCATCAAAGATAATACTACTCCTAGAAATTCTTTGCCAGGATCAACCTGTAATAACTGTGGCCATCGCAAAGGTCCTCGCTGATAAATTCGTTCAAACGCAGATGCAACTTCAGACGCTGTTTTTGTTGATAATGGTTCAGCTTCTTTATATCTATTTGCAACGTCAACGACAGTTAATGCGTATTTGTATGTGCGTGATTTTCGTCCACGTGTTTTAACAGTATCATGTGGTAAAAACAAAATATCTGCTTGATGAACCTCATTAGGGACACTGACATCAAAATGTGAATATTGAATATTTTTAGGTGGTGGTAGATAAATTTGCCATATTGCCTGTCGTACTAACCACGCTGCAGCAACAGATCGTGAGACTTTTGCTGCTTCAGATAATTTAGTAATCGCTGATCTACCTCTCCAATATCCTCTTGGACTATAATAAATGGATTCCATTATAATATTTATATAATTAATTACCAGCCCCTAACATTATTTTACTTTTCATGGCAGATTTTACTAGAAAACTAACTAATTTATCTCTGACAGATTTATTTGGTATAGAATTTAATACATGAATCAATTTTACATCTGCGAGATGCCTTTGTTGTAAATCTTTACTTTTATATGCAACGTCATGAATATGACATGCTTGATCAATCTTATTTACTGGATGCTCTCCTGGTCTTGGTTGATCTTGATCATCAAGTCGGATGTCAAGTCGGGTTCCAGGACCACAATAATTATATCCTGGTAAGTGTTTTTTCCCCGGATATTTAGCCCACGGAGTTCCTGGTAATTTTCCTAATAAAGCGGCTATATCTCCACCTGTCTTTGTACCTGACTTTGTCAGGGAATCAGACATGGAGATAAATTTATATTTTTTCGTGCCGCATTTTACACATTTACCTATTAATGCACGTCGTTTATTTTTTGTTATTATTGTTGTCAGTCCAGTGGTGGGTGTAGATAATCTACATCGAACACAATATAGACTCATGTTATTAATAATATGGATATAATTGATATAATTGATTTTTCGGCGACACGAAAACAGGAGCCAGTGAAGCACCATTCAGCATTACCAAATTCGATAAGGATGATTATAATAGGTCCATCTGGATCAGGTAAAACACAACTATTATTAAATTTAATAATGCGATGGTTAAAATGGAGTAAATTGTATTTAGTAGCACCATCCGTAGATGATCAACATTGTTACGAAGTACTTAAGGATTTTAACGAGAAAGTGAAATCAGTTAATAAAGACGGAGACGATGTTGTTGACTTTATTACCGATATTGATGAGGCCCCATCTGTAGATGACCTAAATGGATTTATTAATAATTTAGTGGTGTACGATGATATTATGTTGGACAGACAAACAAATCCGGCTAGAATATTTTCTCGAGGTAGACACAAGAATACAGATGTTATATACGTCACACAAAGATATACACAAATACCTAAAGTGATCAGAGACAACTGCAATATTTTGGTTGTGTTTAATGGAGTAGATAATTATACTTTACAGAATATTTATTATACTTGGTGTTCAGGGGATATGGATATGATGAAATTCAGAAACTTCTTTTCAAAAGCACAAGCTGTTCCGTTTGGATTTATAACAATAAATCTTCATGACCCAAGATCCAGATATCGTATAGGTCTGGATAAAATCTTTGGTTAATCTGTGATTAACTCTGCTAGAGAATTATTTCCCCTTTCTATGTATGTCTGTATGTATGCATGTTTGTCTGTATTTTAATTTATCAAAAATAATCAGTAGATCCCAGCGGTTACCCTTCAATGGAGCCCCTCGATAGCCTGTGTGACTTTCATGGGGTCCTTACATTGTCGTCTCTCTTATGACGTATTATGCGGCACGCCCATGTTCTGTTTCTTTTGGCTAACACCCTTTCTGGATGTTTATTTGGGGGTTCTTCCATGGGGCAGAGAGCTCAAGGCATACTACTGATTATTTTAGGGGGGCAAATTTGCATAGACACACCTCCCGGCGAATTTCTAATCGACGAAAGCGAAATATTAGCAATTCAGAAGGCTGTCTAGGCATTGCGATTTCGATAAAACCCCCACGAAACCCCGGGGTAGAATTCCAAAATAGAATCCGACCACGAGATACGTGGTGGTTTATCGAAATCTCAGGGGATGCCTCCCCCCCTACTTATTAAAAGATATGGGCGACCCGGGGACCCGAACCCATCTCGGCGAGATCTGGGGTCGAACCGCAAACATCAGTATTAAAGTTTCCAACAACTTTAACATTGAGCTAACGAACTCGACTACGGATATACGTTTTAGAAATTATTATATGTGATTATTGTGCAATAGCATTTGATATCTGATTTTACAAATAAATAAATATTTATAATTTTATTAAGATATTTTGCCATTATATATATGAACCGATTAAAATGTATTATATTTAAAATTAAAACACGGAAATAAACTGCACACAAATACCTATCTCCCGGAGATATCCGGGGGGAGATATCCGCGGCGATAAACACAGCTATTGTTTGAACTACCACACATGTCCTTGAAAAATCGGTACGCATACCTATCTCAGTACATGTAAGCAGCAGGAAGGGTGAATGACCACATGTGTGTGTAAGATAACAGCAGACAAGAAGGGGGGATATGCACGATATGGCAGTCGAACCTTACACATTTGTCTTAATCATAATGCAAAATTTGCTCGAAAACCAAGTTATAGGGTCCACCGCAGCAGGGGGTGGGACAGACATTTGGTAATGAATATGTTTGCCTGATGATTAAGACAAATGATTTCGCGGTACGGCAGTCGAACAGACCACTTGCCTCAATTATCACTAAAATTTGTCTTAATTATAATAGTGGTCTGCTCACCCTTCCTGCTGCTATACATACATACATACATATATACATACATACATACATACATACATACATACATACACACGATAGTTGGCATGTGCAGACAATGCGATGGGTGCCGTAACTCGTGGATACTGGTTCGAAGCTCAGTAGACTTAAACATTTTTCAATCTGTATTATACTATTCTTTCTCCATGTCTACAAAATCACTTCATATAATCATGCATCCGGTGTAGATGATAGTTGGAATACATATTTTTATTCATTTATAAAATTGTTATATTCACATCTAGATATTTATACAGTTGTAGGTTACTCTCAGTAAGATGTGAATGAGTAGTCATTAGAACAGCCAAGGCACCCTACAGCTTACGACCTGTTCTTATCCGCCTATTAACCTTATTTACATTAAAGGGTGGGGGTGGGGGTGGCCGTGTGGTCTAAAGCGCTTACTGTTGCAGATCACTGCCATCTCAATTCTGCCTGTTTGGGTTCGAGTCTCGGGTTCAGCCAATGTGCGTACGTGAAAATGTTTGCAAGTAACTTCCAGTGGGTCGGTGTTTCTTCGCGGGGTTTTCTTGGGTTCTTCGTCAACCAGTTATACTGGCCGCCATATATAGCTTATCGTGTGCTGGAAAATGGCGTTAAACCCTACAACAACAACATCATAAGGTGTGGCTTGAAACGTCCCTTATCCCGGGTCACGCCTCTGAGGACGTTGCACATGTTTTTTTTTTAGAATAATGAGCTGCATGCATAACAGCCGCAGTGGCTTCTAGTGTGAACAATATTAATAGTTTCTGAAGTTGGTTTGGTTTTTATTACCAATGATTTCGAGAAGAAAAAAGGAAGAAAACTTTGGTTTTCATCAACTCATTATGGTACATATGCTTTCTTACCACAAAAAGGAATGTTTATTAGTGTGCTATGTATTTTATGCCTGTTGCAAGGGTCAACATTTTGTAGGTCCCGATCATTTTAATTGGCTGCTGGAGACTACGGAAAATTTTGTAGAGGCAAGCTATGTAATCTGTAAATATTATGTTGTTGTTGAAAACAGTTTGTGTAGGTCAGTAAAAATACAACATTTTACCTTTCGGTGTTGCCACATGTTGTTTATATATGGCACGGGACAAACTGTATCGTTTCAACCTGCATCTTTTCACCTTAGCAACGCACAGTCACGATGATGATTTTACCTAAAGTTGAGGGACCTTTGAAATCATCATAAATGTATGGGAGGTGTACGTGAAGTAAGAAGCGTCATTCATGTTCCTCTGAAAATATTTGTTCGAACATACGCGAATTACTTACGCCTAACCATAACATACCACATACATTCTCTCTCTCTCTCTCTCTCTCTCTCTCTCTCTCTCTCTCTCTCTCTCTCTTCTGATATTAATCCATGAACCACAGGGCTATAAATAGTTTGTAGCATAGCAAGAAAGCCTTCGCAAATGCTAAAAGCTTACCCAAAAACTGCTGGGACATTTTTTACTGAATTGATTATTGTTAGCCTGATGCCAATTTTCGTGGATTCCGTAGTTGACACAAACTTCCAATATATAGACCCATATATGAAGACAATATACCTCATGACAATCAAATGTATAAACTGAGGAAATCCACATTATTATGGGCAGATATATAATATTTTGAAGTGCATTTCTTTCATAGTTAAGGGAACGGCAATTTACTGATAACCAGATATATAGACCGGTTCAAAATTCAAACACTAACTGTACTCTGTAACTGACTTCCAGTCTTTACAATGAACTCTGTTTTGTGTAGTGTGCATCTTCTTATATTAAATGAATAAATTAAGAAATGTTTATTTCCACTTTTCTAAATTTACAGAAATGCAAGTTACAAGCATCCTTTGACATATTTTTTACATCGTATTAACCATGTGCAAACAAAGAAAAGAACTTGCTATTTGTATGTCGCCTGTGCTGTGATTGCGTCCGACATTACTTATTCGCATTAAATAGCAGTTTCTTGCCTGAAGGGCGACACTTCTTTATGAAACACACTGAAATATTTTATGCTGATGGAAGCAAAATCTCGAATATTTTTAAAGCTGGCATTGCGTGTGGTTTATTAAATTTGGTAGCATCCATATTTCTTCTGTGCTCGTAAAGTCGAGAGACTGACCATACAAATTGGACTCCATTCATCTATGGAGTTTGCGAGTCGTAAGTTTGAGACACTCACAGTGCCGGATTACCCAATAGGCAGAGTAGGCACCGGCCTATGGGCCCCACGCCTTTTAGGGGCCCCGTGACATCGGATCAAAATAATATTGAATTGTTTTGATCTTGACGTAATAGGAAATAATTTGCGAGGGGGGCCCCGAGATTTCGGCTGCCTAGGGGCCTCCACAGGGTTTAATCTGGCACTGGACACTCAGAATTCGTAAGTTAGTCACAAGGAGGACAGGGGACATATTAGTTAGGGAAAAAAGAGAATGTGTGGTTTGCTCAGATTGTATTTTGCCTGACTATTGCCACTAAAAACGTGCGAATGGGAATCGACATTGAAGTAGATTACACAGACATGTAACTTCTATGTATATCTGATATACAATTTGGTAACTGTTATGATAATTGGAAACAACACACTCCTTGAAGGATCGACAACATTGTGAAAAATTGATATCACAGTGGAAAAAAACCCCACTAATATTTTAAAATTAGGATTCTTATTTAAAACAAAAAGAACCTAAAAACTAAACCAGTGTTGCTTTGCTGGCGGTCGACAATTCATGTAAAAGTCACAGATTATGAAGTATTAGCTTTTGACTGGTGGAACGCTGTTTTCTGATAAATGTGTGCTTGCCTCAGGTTGACGTAAAGGTTCTTTAGTACGATTCGTAGCCGTTTTTAAGACACATGCTTAGTCAACCGGGAGTGGGGTGGGACGAAGGTGAAACAATTCCGATGGTTAGCTGATCGCTAGAAGAGAGCAGTTTTATTATTCATATTTTTGTTATGTAACTAACGTTAGATTGTGACGAATAAAAATTTGAACAGGAAACTTAAATCACTCGCAGATTAAATGAGTTTCAATCCCTTTTTCTTTCTATAGATGGCGATAGAAACAATAATCTATATTTTCTCTCAAATAGAACATAAATGGAACATCGGTGCGTCATAGTTTCCAGTTATACGTTAGTTTGATATAAACGACTATTATAATGATGTTACTAAAATGTTTGTAATGATTATTGTTAACTGCATTTAAACTCCACCGTTATCGTTAACAACAGTCGAATCATATGGTATATCATCTTCCTCTATAATGGCATTACACTAAACTTCGATTTGAAACTAATTGAAAATGAAGTGCGATCAGGTCATGACGGGATTCCGAACCTGTGATCTGTTTCGTCAATTTTGAACTCATGATGTCACATATTGGCGCTTGAAAGAAAGCGTTTGGTGTTGAAAAAAATAGTTACAATGTCAATGCAAATACTTTCGTTGTTTCATTTATGTGTGTAATCTGCTGTAAGTATATGAATCTATCACTTGGCTATTGTGATATATATATATATATATATATATATATATATATATATATATATATATATATATATATATATATATATATATCATATTTTCGGATATTACACAAGTTTAATAACACCCAGTGATATAACGAATTATGGCATGACAATATATAATATATAATGTTAGCGAATGTAATTTAAATCAATTCTTTATATTATTTTTACGGTCCTTACTGAGTAATATTGGTATTTACATGTAATACCATGGTAAATTTGAGAAAATTTTAAATGGTTTAAGAGAGTCCTTAATAATTCAATTCGTTCCATACATTTCACTCGTGTAAGACCCCGCACCCACTGTATCTTATATAATTGTTTACATTCCATTATAATGTTTTATTGAAAAACACTTTGCTTAAATAAAAGATAACTTCATTCTGTCCTGTCCTAACAGTCCTCTGCAAAGTTAATACCTAATTTTGCCTGTTACACCAGTAGGACCCGTAAAATGCAGACTTGCTTGACCTCTCTTTCACCTTTTAGTAACTGTACATGGAGATTCATTTCGTCTGGGCGTAGCTATGGAAACGTTCCTTCCAGGCCCTCTTGATTAGCATGGAAAGCTTGGATCGGTGCTAAACTCATCAATGTTATATAATTTGTTCTGCCATTTAAATAATGTTTAAAGAACTGTACAAAATGAATGAAAAAATAAACAAAAACCAAACCCCCCCCCAACAAACACTTGTGTAAAATGAGAAAACTCGTACTATTACATTTTCAAACCAAAGTTTCTGTTTTACTCGTTTAAAAATATGCGAATTATTAACATGTAATACATAAATTCTCCAGCCCAATATTCAGATTTCATTTTTAAGAATGATACGTTCTATGCTTATACTTTCCATACTAATATTAAAAGTATGACAAGAGAATAAAAATGAAATAAAAGAGTATTATTGTAAAAACACAAAGTGTTATTTGTGTTTTTTATATTTTATTTTATTTTGTTGACAATGCGATAGGCAGGAAAGCTACATTATACATGTAAATATAAAACTTAATAATGCCTAATGCGTTCTAGGTTTTATTGTTCATGTGCAAGTTAGTCAGGAAATAAGGTCATTGCAGTGTCAAAACCTCGCAGGCGTTAAATCAGACTAAAATTAATCCAGTGTAGTATGTTTTAGTTCAAAGACATCAAACTGAAGATTCAAGTTACAGGTGACTTGCATAAAACCAACTCCAGCACCTAGGTGTAAATAGCATGATTTTTATGTACTCCTCGTTGCACAAAGACCGATATTTTGGGAAGCTTATTCTTTTTGCATATATAAATCTCACCTGTTTATTATCATGCTTCGGTGATATAACGTCTGGTTTCTTTTTAAAAAAAATTTAGAAACTGGCATGTGCAGAGAGTGTGCATGGCCAATGTGCATAAGCAATTTGCTCATTGTGCCGATTCATTATTGGTCAATAAGAGTTAGGCTGTTAGAAAACTCTGAGAAAAAATAATAATTAAAAATAAAATAAATAAAAATTAATAACTCAAATTCAAATTCAATTAAATTAAATAAAATTAAAATCCTTTTTTTTTTATCAAACTGTTGTGTCCATCGAGAAGGAATTGGCATTCATTAAAAGCAAAACTGTTATCTGCACATACATGCGTATAATTCTACAGGAAAATTAAAACCAAGTTTTTCGTAAGAACTATTAGTAGGGACAGTGTTTAGTTATCAATGCTTAAAAACATTTTGTGAACAATAAAGTAAAACTATCGATTTACATGCACATTTTTAAAGGGAAATAGATACAGTCAGAAGTGATATGTGTTTCATTTTGCAGATAACTGTGGCATTTTGTAAATATATAAATATACGGGTCGAATTTAAGAGCCGCAGTGGCTCACTGGTTAGCTTTCCGGAGTCAATACCACTAGTGTGTCCTCGGGCAAAGCGCTTTACCGTCGATACTAAGTAACCTACTTCGCTTGCTTTGTCGTAAAATACCTAACATAGATAAACTGGGTTGGATCTTCGTTCAGAATTATGTAATGACCATGAGTGGAATAAATGCCAGCTATATTGTGCGTTCACAATATCAATGTATCGGCAATAAATATAAAAAGCGTGTCAACTCTTGAAGTTAGTAGTGTAAGAATAATAATGCATTTTCTGAATGGTCTCGTTCTCAGTGTTTTATACAGCTAGTCGCATTGCGCCTTTTTATATTTCCTTTTGTTTTTAGCGAAATCCAAAAATATACTGTACCCATTGTAATGTAACTGACAAGATCTGAAATCCAAACTGACACCAACATTCTGCATGAATATCAGGAATTTTTTAAAAATTAATAAAGTTATAAAAAAAAAATTAGAAGTAAAAGTTTTTTTATGGGAAAGTAATCCACTGCTATGTTAGACAAAGATACAGAAAAAAGATTCTCTTACGATGTTGTTTTGCTTGAGCTGTATTATAACACGTCTAGATTTGGATAGGAGTCTCATGTACGATAACTATATGACTAATTTTGTCATAGGAAATGAACGAAATGAAATACCATGTTAGATACGGATGCTTCATAATACATACTAGTATTGATCACTCCGTTGGCCTAGTGGTTAGAGCGTCCGCCTTGGATGCGGTAAGTCGCGGGTTCGAACTCCGGCCGAGTCATACCAAAGACTTATAAAATGGCACTAACAGCTGCCTCGCTAGGCGCTCAGCATTAAGAGGTTAGTGTTAGGACTAGTCGGCCTGGTGTCAGGATAATGTGACTGGGTGGGACATTATGCTACATGTCTGCGGCATGATGCCCCAGTGCTAGACATCACTATAAACTGCCACACTGCAGACATCGTAGCGATATGATTGAAAGATTGTTAAAGCTACGTTAAAATCAAATCCGAAGTAACCGTAACCTCCATAAGGGTAGTAGTAAAGATAATTTGAGGTTCCTCTCTCAGAGACACCCCTACCCCCCAAAACGTTATACGTTAACATTTTTGTCAGCAGCCGTTTTTAGCTTAAAATGATGATTTCATATGATAAGACTTTTCTAACATATTTCTGACAAAATTTGTTTTGTTGGGGTAGGGGGTCTCTGAGATAGGAACAACTCAATTATCTTTACTACTTTACAGCACTATACTATAAAATTTAGACAAAATTAATTAGAGATTGAAAATATTATATATAATGTACTTCTGTCAATCAAAGAGACATGTTGGATTTGATCTGACAAATAAATTTTGTAAGAGATTTAATTCGATTAGAGCAGCCTCAAGTTATACTGGTATAAAAACTAAAATAATAAGCGATTGTATTAAAAAAGTTGGATATCATATATCACCAAAACATGGGTCGGTGTGGTTATTCGCGACTGAAAATGATGTGAGAATAGTGGGTTGGGCAGATGATGTGATGACATTTATTGACAATATGGTTGATATTTTATTTGATAATGATATTACTAAAGCTATAAATATTTGTTTAAAATAAAAATAATAGTCCCCTTTGAGGACTGTTTCAAGATGATTACATACATATGATTATGATTATATACATATGATTATATATACATATGATTATATGCATGTGATTATATCTTAATTCAGGACAGCACAAAACACAGAATCTTAATTACAGTAGCGTATTTACAGTAACAGTATTTACAGTTTCAAGATGATTATATACATATGATTATGATTATATACATATGATTATGATTATATACATATGATTATATCTTAATTAAGGACAGCACAAAACACAGAATCTTAATTAGAGTAGCGTATTTACAGCAAGCATATTTACAGTAACGTATTAGCATAGTTACAGTAACAGTATTTACAGAATGTATTTACATATATTTATAGGGACAGCACAGTTACATATAAACTTAATTCTAAGAACTTTAACTCTAGGACAGCACAGTACATGTAGACTTAATTCTAAGAACTTATCGTAGGACAGCACAGTACATGTAGACTTAATTCTAAGAACTTTAACTATAGGACAGCACAGTTACATATAAACGTATCTTAAAGACAATACTACGGGCCTTCTCTTTGTTTCAACAGAAAGTTTTGCACACTCCCCCATCATAATCACCCAGGGGTGCAAAATTACACCCACCAAGTGACATGGTGGGAGAGTGTACAAATTTTCTATTGAAAAATAGACAGGCTAGCTAACGCCCCATTAAATAATACATTTTGGCATAATATCGCCTTTCGCCCGACAGTTTGCCGGTCACGAGAATCGAACCACGGATCTCAAGCATGAAAATCCAAAGCGTTAGCAATCGGCTACCGGACTTCATTACATATATATGTTAAAAATGTTATTATATAGTTACCGAACAGCGTTCATTTTCTGATTTTGAAAACACGTAATTTTACATTATATTATTTAATTCTGGAAACATTATTATAAATAAATCGAGAAAAAACATAATTTTTGATTTTATATTGTACAGAAAAACGAATATCCTAATGCTAGGCTGAAACTATATAAGATCACCGTTTTTCACTGATACTAACGAGTGGACTGAATGAAATACACAGATGTTATACATATATAAATCGAAGCTAAATTGAAAGATCTAATTCTGAAACATTATTATAAATAAATCGAGAAAAAACAAATTTTTGATTTTATATTGTACAGAAAAACGAATATCCTAATGTTTACCTGAATTACGACTACACAATTATCTTTGACAGAAGATCGGCCGTTGCCAAGGATACTGCCCGAATGACGCATTACTGCAGAAAAATAATCAATATATTCTGTATTACGCAGTTAGACTTAAGCGAGAATATATAGTAAATGCGTTATTTAAGTAGGACGAATTGCTAGTCATTTTAACAAATACAGAAATGATACCAGGATTTATAGGTCTTAAAATACTATCAGATTTACAAATCTATTATATTTCATTAGCAAAAAAATACGAAACAATATATAAATGCTATGTTTGATTGGAACAGTATTATCTCCCTTTTTAAAATCAGATATGGTATACAGAGTTATATTTCTTGACCAACACATAATATCTCGACGTTTGCTATTAAATAAAGCATGCTATCATGATTATATAGATAAAATTTAATTCTACCAGATACTTTACGACGACGTTCAAATAGTTCTTTCATCGCTATCTTACTGAGAAGATACGTACTACCTTTTACGTAAATCTTCGACCTACCTAGGTCTATATTAATTTTTGTATACTGGTATTGGCTTATTGGATTATGCAAATTGTCATATTTTAATGCAAGCTCGTCTCGCAAACTTTCGAGATAACTAAAGTATTTGCTATAATCTGATGTGATAAGGGAGATTTTGATTCTGTCAAATTTACTAAAACAAATACCTGAAATTTCATCGTTAAATTCAAATGATAATTGTTGGTTATTAACCATTATTTTTTTATTTTGCTATTAACTCCATCTGCTAATGTTAAATTTTCAAACATTATTTCTAATGTTTAGACAAAATTAATTGTATAATGTCCAAGCGCTAGTGTGTTAATTCCGTCACTGCAATATCTTTTATCATCAAAATTACTTAGTCCACGTTTTATGGTCGTATCAGTTTCAAGTTTATGATGGTTTGTTCTGATAACATTTGTTTTGATAAAACTGATGCTATTGTTTAGCGCTGCTTTAAAATCGTCAAAATTCATCATCTTTTTCACATATTCTCGAGAAATACCTTTTGCTTTTTTGTAAGTTTATTGTCATCTAATATGACAGCATACATTTTGCTCTTTAGTCCAACAAATTCCCTAACTGGCATAAACATAAACTCATCTTAAATTTTACCAATAACTTTTTTATTCGAATTATCTTGAAATCCACTATATGCTAATTAATCTGATAAATCAAACAGATTTTTGTTATTGTAAATATCCTCATAAACATCTTCACATTTTATATTATAAACTAGCGAATCTGTATCAGTAAATAGCGACTCTGAATCTAGCCACTGCTTTTTGGTAAAATTATAGTGAAAATCGTACATCAGACACTTCGATATATCAAGTACAGCTGCACCAACATAAATAGGTTTATTTAACTTTAAATTTGTCTTTCGTCGTTGTATTGCAACAAGATTTTCATTAAATATTTTCATACTAACAAAACCATCATCATTAACTAATTTATTTCTTCGACTTATATCATTAACGATTTCTATAGAGACTCTCTTCCGAATATTTTCCATCGTCTTACCCAACACCGAGTTGTTCATCAACTTGAAAAAGTTTTTCTCAAATTCGGTTTTAGCCACAGCACGACGTTTCGTATTTAGATCAATATAATTTGCCATCCACTTCGACTGATTAAACTTTAGCACGCGATGGACCTTTCTCAGAATTAGTCCAGCATCTACTGCTTGTTTTAAATTTTTGTAATGCATAACATAATTTCTTTTATCTAGCAAATTTGGAACTAACTTATTAACAATCGAATTTTTTTATATCGTCGTTGCTCGTTGTTCAGGGGATAATAAACTATAATCAATCATCATTGACTCTGCGCAAAACGGATAATCATTATGTAGATCGTGTAGCGAATTAGGATAATCTAGATCAACTTCAATAACATATGAGATATCTGAAAAATCTATATTAATTTTTCTCGGTAAATCTTTTTCAGTTTCTTTAAGAAATTGATCTGGAGTTATCCAATGAAATCCACTATGTGGCATTGGCTCTGACATCGCAAAATCATACATATTATTGGTGTCCAGATAAATGATGTAATTCGACGGGAGATTTTTATCATAATTTTTTAAGTACTTGTTATTAGCAGCTGCATATTTCTTTGTTATAACGCTAATTCCGCCTCTGATACCTTTTTCAATAAAGTTAAACATATCGACATCTGTTAAGAGATCTAGTTCTATTTTGCTTGTTTTTAGTAGAGCGTCCCAAGATAATCCTGGAGAGGAATAATACCAACAGGGGTCTAATCCATAATTACTATAGCTTACCCAGCGAAAACTCTCAAAAACATCTGCAAGCAATAATACATCTGTTTTCAAATATAGATCATGATAATCACCAAATGTTTTACAACTATATTTATTCCAAATATCTTGCGCATATTTGTATTCGTCATCTGTTATATTTTCGTTTTTTAGTTGCGAGTAAAATTTATCTTTATCAGGAAGAGAAGTTTCATCAAATCTGCTCCAATCGTCGAGATACTCGTACGGAAATATACCTTTTTTTGTCAGATCGATATAGTTTTCACCGAAGCAACTTTTTAGGTTAGCGAAACTACTGCAACCTTTGACAAGCTCATCTAATGATGCTGCCATAAATTGCAGACTGTCAATAAAACGTAATTTACCGAGCGTCACCGACATATACTTTTCAAAATTATTTGGAATACATTTTCTTACGTTATTTAATTTTAGTTTAGCTTTAATATTTTCATCACCAAAAGCTTCTACAATGATATGACTGTCATAGCCACGAAAGTTATGTAAAACTACGGGAATAAAATCTGGAGCATGAAATTTTAAATTCCAACCGTTATGAGCTGCTCCACGATATTGGCCGGTCAAATGACAATGATCTCGCACCTTATCACGGGCTCCGTTAGAGTCTACCAGCAACTTTTCACAAACATGACAATCAACTGCTTTATCAAAATCGAGTTGCTGTTTAGACGTTATTTTTATTGGAGCTGTTTTAAGTAATCTGTTAGAAATTTTATTAACTTCGTATATTAAATTTTTTAATAGCCATACGGCAGGATTTTTACCTCTATATAACTTTATCGGAGTTGAAAATTTATCGTTAGCGCAAGAAACTACTTTATAAGCTACTCCGCAAGGAATATTTTGTTATATTTTTCTAGTGCTGGATTTATTCGGATTATTTTCTGCTCCAACTACGAGAACGAGTAGACACTCGAAATCAGCGTAAATAACAAAAGGAATATTTAGTTTATGATTATAATTTTTAAATTTTAATATTTTTTCTTTTTCGCTAGGCATAGTTATTCTTTGAACATTGACACAGTATTTGAGATGCTTCTGCAGTCTTTCATCGCTGGAAAAAAACGTGCAAACAGCGGTAGCAGAAATATTTTTTATTTTTATTTTTACTGTACTGTTTGCCAACTAGGCCGTTAAAGTTTTATATCCAGCAATAATGTCCTCGATAAAATAATAAATTTATTGTATTTTGCGTAGCATTTTCTGAGATATATCTCGGGTAAACGTTTTCTCGCTCATCTAGTCCGAAAACATTTACTGAGATACTGTTTTGTTTTTCAAACTTTGGTATATGATTTTCTGCTACTGGAAAAGTTATTCCTAAAAAATTTAGTTCGTCCTCGTACGGAAAATACTTGTTAACGCGATCAGCATTTTTTTCTTTTGGAAACATCGCAGAAAGAATAGACCATTGAAAACATTTGTCATCATCGTTTTTGACATTAATACTGCATTTTTTGTTTTTAATTTTTTGAGGGAGATCGACGTAGCCAGCGCTATTAACGCCGCTGCCGTGAAGTACGTCATATTTTGCTGTGTGAAATAAAACTTCTTTTATCATTTCAAATTTCCAACCTGATCCTGACGAAGTAAATTCTTCTAATTTTTTGTTTATTTCTTGATGTATTTCATCGGCGACCATGGCAATGTTTGTTCCAGTTAATATTTTTCTCGATTTTGCTGTTAAATATGGTTCTGAAATTTCGCTGTCAAAACTTTTTGTTTCAAAAATTACATCAAGTATATCCTCAACTGCGTGTAACTTTGATAAAATCGTATGATATTGGACTATAAGTTTGATACTTTTATGAGCCGCAAGTTCTTCTGCTATAACAGGCTGTAAAAGATGAAATAAATTTGTGGAGCTAAAATTTGCTAAAATTTTTTGATCATCAAGTTTGTAGATGTTATCGTAACCAGAAAATGCTGAAGCAATTTTTTTCTGATTTGATAATGTTCTTTTTAGCAATATCTCGCAATTTTAACATTATATATAATAATAATATTTTATATTTAATTGAATTTTTTAAGATTCCTAATTAGAGATATGAAAAACCTTATAGTATAATGACAGAAATTTTGAGACATATCAGAATGACAGCGGAAGAGCAAGAAACTTATCATGTACATATGAAATACAACTTATATGCTGCAAATGCACTTGGTTCTGTTATTAATATAAAATCTAAAAAATCTGTTGGTATATCAACACCAGCTGGTATGTTAATTTCAGTAAAAGGCGATAATGCAGAAAGAATTAAAATGTTTAGAAAAGATTTTATTTATACTTTGTTTTGCGGTGATATTCCAGAAGGACAACGAGTATACAGAGCAAATGGCGCAGTTGCCGATGATAATATTGAAAATTTATCATTACAAAATGAATTTCAACTTCACCCAGTATTTGATCTATATGAGACAAATGATAAGGGAATTATTAGGCATAAAAAAAACAAAAAAAAAATTGTTGGAAGTTTGGATAAAGATGGATATTTAAAAGTAACGGTACGTGGTATAAAAACTAATTTTGTTCATTATAGGTCGCATAGGTTTGTGTTTGAAACTTTTAATGGTGGTATTCTAAATAATTTAGTTATCGATCATATAAAAAAAATTAAAACAGATAATCGTTTAGAAAATTTAGATGTGGTTACACAACAAGAAAACACAAGACGTGGAGCTGGTTATGATGGTTCTAATTTTAAAAATCCGGCTAAGCAAATAATTTCAATAAATCTCGAAACTGGAGAAGAAATGAAATTTAGATCAATAGCATCTGCGGGAAAATATGATAAAATTAATTCACAAGCAGTAAAATTTGTAGCTGATGGTAAAAGAAAATCAACAACGTCGATGTTGACATTTGATAGATTTAATTTTAAATACGATAATTAATAATATTTTCTATATCATTCCGAGAAAGACAATTATGACTAAATTCCATGACATCATCGCGCTTAAATCGTAACGTCATCATTTTATTTGTATCGAGTTTTATTTTGTCCGCTGCTGTTAATAAAAATTTGTCAGAATCGCCTAATGTTATCATAACATCAACAAAATAAAAATTATATCCCAACAAGCAAGCTCGAATTGCTTCAGCTAGTTCTTTGTGATTTAATATATTAACTCGCTGATGATATTTTATTTCTCCAAACATCTTATTATTTATTAATCAGACAAAAGATTATTACAATAAGAAACTTAACTGAGAGACTGGCTAAACTAAATTCGGAAGATTTTGTTTCAATTTCAAATTTTACATCAGAAAATATTACTAAAGACAGATTTGCTGATTATACTGAAAAAGATATTTTGTATAACTATGACGACGACGAAGATGATGTTGTTGTTAGCAAAAAATATTTAAGCAGACCAACAACTGGGCGATATAATGTTAAGTACCATATTGCTAAAAAAATAATAAAATTTAATATTACTGTTGCCGAGCATCAAATATTTTGGCAGCTTATAAAACCCTTTTTAAACGTAAAAATAGCTGGACAACAAAGAAATATAAAATACGATTTTATTTTTGTTAAAATATTTAATTTAATATCAATGGACGGTGCAAGAAAAGTACATTTAATTTCTTCATGCAAACCAGTAAAATGTAAATCAGTATTAATAAAATACGAAGAAATTTATAATAATATTATTCAATCGACTTAGTTGGTACCCAACTATTAAATTTATCGCCATACCCTCGCCATTTCACTAAACTTTTGTTGCCGCGCTTTTTAATAACTTTTTCAATAACAAATACATCTTGTTCTGTTTTCTGAAGTTCTTGCTCATAATAACTGCCAGTTATAGGTTCACCTAATAAATCTTTTAATGAGTATGTAACTGGTATTGTTAAAAGTACTTTATCAACAACAAATACTTCTTCGCTCCAGTTGTGAGTATATCCTTTCTCAAATGTTTTTTTCGTCAAAGAAATTCTGACTTTATCACCAACTTTAAATTTGTGTCGTCGGTACATGTTTTCGTTTGCTAATATTGGATTTGTAATCGCGTCGTTTGGCGACATTTTACTTTTGCCTAGCGAAAGGGATCTGTGTTTTGTGTTATTATACTCGTCAACAATATTTTGTAAATTGTCAATATATTTATTCGTATTTTTAGCTGTCAAATATTTGTGGATTTTTTTCGTTGAGCGTGCGATTAAATCGCTCGACGATGACACTTTTTCCCTCATTTCCTGTAACATATTTTTAAATGTTATTTTGCTCTAAAAACTGTTCAAATTTTGTATTAAAAAACTCCGCTCCATGATCAGTCCAGATTCTATTTGGTTTTCTTTCTGTGTTAACAATAATTTGTTTTAGCGCATCAGTCATCGATGTCCCTGTTTTATCCGAAGCAGGTATACTAAACGCGTATTTACTAAAAACATCTACAACATTAAAAAGATATCTCTTTGGAGCGCCATCAGCGCCGACGTTATATTGGGCTAGATTTGAAACATCAACTAAGTCTATCGCCCAGATATCATCAACGGCATTAGCGACAACTTTACTTCGCGGAAACTTTTTTTTAAGTTCTGTGTAGCTCAGTTGCAAGATCATCATATAATTCTTTTTACCGAGTCCTAATTTATATTTTGCTCCAATAAAACCCTGGACCTGCCTTCGGTCAACACGTTCTCGCATATTTACAGGTTTCATATCACGAAGTTTGTCTAACATTACTTTATCGCAGCTGTGTTTATTTTGTTCGCTTTCTGGAAGATCAATATCTCTGTAGCAGATATCATGGCGCATTGCTATTGCGTCAACTTGATTGTAAGGCTCTTGTCCTGGCAGAAGATTATCGTTTTCGTCAAGTTGTTTATCAAGAGGATTATAAGGTCCAGTGTATTTATGGCCTGGCAATGTCCAACCGCCTTTTGGTTTCGGCAATTTTCCAATAAATTTATGTATATCTATACCTGTTCCAATTATTTCTCTGTTTTTGCATTTCTGACAATATGTAACAATTTTATTTTGTTCGAGACATAAATCTCTATCGCAATCGCAGTCGCATGTCATTATTTATTTAGTCGTCCACAAAAATAATTTCAGGGTAACCCGCTCCGGACAACTTTGGTTTTGGTAAAAACATACTTTTTTTTTTCTTCCACAGATTGCACAAATACTTTTCAGCATTATTCTATTATTTTTTGTTTTTTCTGTTTTTTCGTCTTTATTTTCTGTTTTAGTTTTACACTTAAGACAATATGTTGACATTGTATATTTAAATTTAGATAAAATTTAATGCAATCTCATCATTAGCGTGAGAAGGTTGTTTGTCAAACTGCAAAATAAACTTTAAAAAATCTGGATTTTTGGTCATCTGTTTAATGAACATTACGCAATAATATCCACAAGCGGAAGTTCCAACTGGTTGAATTTGAGTAGACGAATAATTTATTATCTTCGCAAGAGACTTTGTCGGAGACTTCGTCAGAGACTTAGTATCTTGCATTCTGCTCATATACTTTTTTACTGCGTCACTTGGTGGAATTCCGAACGAGGCAAAATAATTATTATCAAAAACAGCTACCCAATGTGTGCCAGATCCGTCATTAAAATCTTGTATATTTATAACACACGAACCTAGCGTTGGTGGAATCGACATAAGTTCATCTTTAGAATAAACTCCACTGAATTTTTTTACTTTTTTTTAGTTTATCAAGTATATCAAAATTACTTAACGCAGACTTTATCTCCTTGTTCCTGGCAACATTAGTCCTCGTCCTACTCCTAACCGATTTGGCAATAGACTTCCTGCCAATCCGGCTAGTAACGGGGCTATTGGAATAAATCCCCCTTTTCGCCTCTGTCCTGTCTTTTCTTTCGGTGTCTTTTTTTTCGTCATTGTCTTTCTTTTCGTAGGTGTCTTTTGTTTCGTCGTTGTTTTTCTTTTAGGCATTATATTTATCAATCATATAAAATTGTTACCATCGATACTCATACGAAAATTTTCTTTATACCACTACCTCCAACTCCTTTTTTCGTTGCGCCAGATACTGCTCCAGACGCTGCTGCTAATCTTAATGTACCTAACACTGGCAAAAGTTTAGGTATTAACGTTCTGGCTATTACAGATAATGCCGGACCAAAGAAACCACCATGTTTTGCCATTGCAGTTATTTGTGCAGCGCTTAAATTTAAAACATAAGGTTTTTTCCGCTCGTATTTATTTACTTGTTTTTTGGTTAACATTAATTTTGTTAAAGTACCCGCTGCGTTATGGTTGACCTTAAATGATACTTGTCTTTTTTTTTTGCAACAGCAGCTGCTAATTTTTTAACTTGACCATCGGTCAAATATATATCTTTTACAATATATTTTGTCATCTTATATAACGATCACAGATTAAACTTGTACTGACATTTTACCTCCGACAGAGTCAATTGTAATAAATCTATCGCTTATTACTAACGCATACACATAAAATGGTACAGCTGGAGCTGCTCCTAGTGTCCAAGTAATTTCAATATCAGCTGTGCTGTCTACAGCTCGCTCGCTATGTTTACTAACATCAAAATAAAATATCGGATAAAGTGTATGAAATTCCTCTACTGATATCTGAGATCCATCTCCAACATCTTGATATTTTTGTATTGAGTCGAGTAAATACATGTACGGTCTAGTAATATTTTTATTCTCATCATCTGCAAAACTACATTCTATCGCTCGTTCTGGATATTGTTTTGAATTTATTCTAGCATATATTCGTCTAACATTAGCGCTATCAAATATCGCATTATTTTGTTGTTGGTTACCACGTCGCGCTTGTCTCTGAAATACAACAAATAATTGTCGTGGTTTTTGTTCACTTGATGTTGTTGTAACTCGCCATGTGTAGTCGGTGGTATTCGGAACTGCTGTTTGATATATTCTATGTTGCTGAAAATAAATTCTGTTTGTGTGTTTTTCCAGCATATTATTTAATTCCGCAATTTTAGTGATAGACGGAGTTATTCTTAGCATCCATAGTGCAAGTTTGTTTATGACAAATTGTATACTGTCTCCACCAGATCTAAACAGGCAGTCGTTTTGTTCTGATCGATCTAAAATAAGCGTATGTTTAACTCCACGAAATACTTTATTATAGTCCCTGCAAAAGCCAAATACTGTACTTAACGGCAGGATCATTGTAATTTGACGTGATTCTGCTGCAAGTGCTTTTCTCTTAACATGACCTTCATTGTAATGTACATTTTTTACGTTAAATGTTGGGTTATTAACTAAATTATTAACTAAATTTAACATTGCAGTACCGTCATCAGCTGCACCTGGTACGGTTATACTAAGATTATTACAAGCTGCAGTAAGTGAGATTCTTGTAGCGTCTGCATCAGCAGCTGCAGCTGGTGGGGCTATACCAAAATTAGCAGCATTATTGATAAGAAAATCTCTTACAATTACAGCATTCGCAGCGGCATTAGCTCCAACAGCCAATGCTCTTATTAAAATAAATTCTTTAGATCCTGCTGTAGCAATTCCAGTATCTTTAAACCACATTATATTAGTTGCAGTTGATCTGGAGTAATCGTCGGAAAACGAAATAATATTTAAGATTGTACTTGCAACTTGTAAGTGATTTGAAATATCTTCCACAGTTTGTTTGGCCAGCTGATATCGAGCACTTTTAAATAAACACCAATCATCAATTATAAGAGCTACTTCTGCGTTAACTGCAATTTCGGCAGGTGGAACATCTTCTGTCATAATCCGGCCACGAACTTCCAACATTGCTTTATGAGGAAGTAAAAATATGTCCTCGTCTCGAGTATTAAATGTTCTGGAGCCAGCCTTATTAGGATCGTTAGAATTTTCATCAAGATATTCAACGTATTCGAATTCTGTTACTGTGTCGTCTGTGTCGTACGTTTCTGCTAAATTGAGATAATTTTTTACAGTCATTTATTTTTTTATTAGGTTATGCAAAATTATTTCGGTGTTGTTACTTCAGATATTAATTTTTGTATAATTTGTTCTCCTCGTGGTGATAAAAGTTTTTGTGTCGTTGTTATCATTGCTCGTTGAGTTTCTTTTGTTGGTGCGATTTCTGAAATAGCTTGTTTGATTGTCGGTATACCACGTTGTGGATCGCCTTTTATTTTATCAGCTATTTTTTGCCCCACAGCAGTTCCAGCAGCAGATGCAGCTCCAGTTGCAAACGCTTTTGATGCGTCAAGTGCAATTGGTCTTCAACTTCCATAAACTTTACCGTCAACTCGCCAACTCTTTCTTGCTCCTTTTCAATATCTTTTAATTTTTCTGATAAATTTGTTAAAATATTTTTAATCTCCGTTGTGATTAAATTTGTTAATCTTCGTTGAAGAGCTAGTGGATCATTTATTAGCCGATCTAGTTCAGTTTGTCTTGCAACCAGATCAGCGATATTTGCTACAAGTGCCTCAGCTAATCTTCTTTTTTCTTCTTCAGATCTCTCATTAATTCTTCCAGCAGTTTCTTCTTGTTCTTTAATTAGTCCGAGCAAACCTTTTTCCTGTAGTCGCTTAAGTTCTTCTTCTGATAATGGTTTAGTTTCAGGTTGTTTTCCAAGTAAAGCTTCAGTAATTGGTTTAAGAGCGGCGGTTGTTGTTTCCGCTGCAACCACTTGACCACGTCGTGCTTGCTGTACTTGCTGTTTAAATTTTGCCTGAGATTGCGCAAGTTTTTTTAGATTTTCTGTATGTTTTCTGTACTTTGCTTGTCTTTCCATTAATTATATACTATTTTGTATAAAAATTATTGTAAATATTTTTCAATACAACATCGAAACATTTTACTCGTATCATTTGTTAGTTTATCAAACAAAAAAAAGTCATATTTATTTGCCGTTGCTTTATGATATAATTCAATAAATTTATCTTTTGTTACATCACCACATTGTTCGTTCGCGATATTTCTAACGCCAACATTGTCAAGTCCTGGAAATAATATAAAACAACCAGTATTTCGCCTAATAAATCTGTCAACATTATAAAAACCCTGGGCGAGATAAATAGAATTACATTTTTTATTTCGCGACAGTGAAAAATATGATCTTATTTTATTCATTTCTTCGTTGTTTAGCGGAATATCATCAAAAACAACTATCTTGTGTTCGGACGAATCAAGCTGATTAACTGGAATGAGTTCTTCTGGTTGTTTGATAATAAAAAAATCTTCGCCAGCCTCAAGATCATCACGAAGTTTGTCATTATAATTGTTAAGTAGCTCGTACTTATCTTGCTGCTGGTTAATCGTGTAAATATAAACGCGATCGTAGTTAAAATTATCTCCTAGAAGTAAATTCATAAGCAAGTTTGTTTTCCCCGATCCAGATCTTCCAACAATAAGATAATGACAATCTGGAAGTTCATTGTTATGTTTATGTTTCACCGAACGTTCTCTATCAAAATTTAATATCGATGATTTTGCCATTATTGTTATATAATTTTATGTTATATAAAAATTGTCAAACGATAAATAAATAATGAGCTATTATACAAAATTTGGAACATTAGTAGGAGATTCATCAGCTGAAAGTACAACAATAACAGACGGTAAGGTTGATTTATCAGGCTATCTAAAAAAATCCGGGAATGACGGGAAACCTGTTTATGTCAAATCGACGAGTACTAGAGTTAGAAACAGATTATCCACCAATAAATGTCGTTGATACACAAGCTGTTAGTTATGCACAACTTAAATTAGTCGACAATAATAAACTAGATAAATCTGGTGGAACTTTAAGCGGTAACTTAGATATGTCAGGAAAAAAATTATAAATTTGGAGACCAGGTATCCACCAGCAAACTTAAATCAAACTCAAGCGGTAAGTTATTTGCAGTTAAAGTATGTCGATGATAATAAACTTGATAAAATAGGTGGGACAGTTACAGGTAATATCAATATGTCAGGAAAAAAAATTATAGACCTTGGAAACCCAGCTGCAGAATCAGACGCAGCAACAAAAAAATACGTCGATTATCAAGAATCTAAGTATGTGTTGGTCAACGGTGGTATAATGCGCGCATTTCTCAACATGAACAATAATGGTATTAATAATCTCAGAACACCAGAAACAGATTTTGACGCAGCAACGGAGAAATATGTAGACGATAAGGAAATTCCTATGACAACTTCGTTAGCTACAATCAATAATGAAATGACTACACTAAATACTAATTTTTCTAATCACTTACAAACGTTCTTAAATTTTCGTAGAAATATAAACAAATCTATTAATGATTTTTTTTGGAAGTCCAGCGGTTGTAGATATTAAACTTGTTGACATTAACACAAAACTCAACGACATTATTAACAGAATACCTAATATCGTTGAAAAAACAAATCTAGTAACAGAGTTACTTGCTAAAATTCCGCACGGACAAATTGGAAGTGTCGCGTACGCAGTATTATCAGGATCAAGAACATGGACACCGCAAAGTAACACTATCAAACATACCGCAGAAGTAACCGGGCTATACAGGTCATCCTTGTACGGCGCTGACATTACTGCGTCTACTTCATCAGCACCGAATGTATATCATAATCCTGCACTGATGGTTATAAATAAGAACGACGAAGGAACATTTCTACTGGAACCATCTGATAAAACATTAACCAAAATGCATTACTTTTTTTGTCTGGAATTTGTAACTAAATCTCATCAATTAATTATAACTGATTAAATGACAGTATAATAAATCAAACCTAGAGACTGTCACTATTGTATAAAATCTGTAAACAAATATCATATAATGAAAAGACATATAGTTGATTTCAATCATATTTCAGAAAAAATTCCAAAATAAGATGTGGGCGCTCTAATGCAATATTATAAATATTATCATAAAAAAACTTTGGTGTGTAAAAAAAAATGTTACAAATACTATAACAGAATGCTTCGAGTGATATCATATTTGCCACTGTTAATGACTAGCTCTGGTATAATTTCAAGTGGCGCGTCATTGAATCCGTTTTTGTTAATAATATCTGGTGTCGGTGTTTCCCTTGCAGCAGCTTGTAAAAAAATTGAACCTCGTCTTGCGAGTAAAAAAAAAATGCTTGTAAAACAGCAATTATCACCTTAAAAAATTACTTGATCAAATACGATCTTATTTGCAGGGTATAAAATATGATATGGACGATTTAATACGTGAGTCCCGTATTATTGACAGTATGTTTACAGATATTCTACCAATGAGAGTCAGCAGATACGCAAAAAGATTATCATAAAATATGGGTTACAACAGTAGATGTTTAATTTTAAACAAATATTTATAGCTTTAGTAATATCATTATCAAATAAAATATCAACCATATTGTCAATAAATGTCATCACATCATCTGCCCAACCCACTATTCTCACATCATTTTCAGTCGCGAATAACCACACCGACCCGTGTTTTGGTGATATATGATATCCAACTTTTTTAATACAATCGCTTATTATTTTAGTTTTTATACCAGTATAACTTGAGGCTGCTCTAATCGAATTAAATCTCTTACAAAATTTATTTGTCAGATCAAATCCAACATGTCTCTTTGATTGACAGAAGTACATTATATATAATATTTTCAATCTCTAATTAATTTTGTCTAAATTTTATAGTATAAGGCTGTAAAGTAGTAAAGATAATTGAGTTGTTCCTATCTCAGAGACCCCCTACCCCAACAAAACAAATTTTGTCAGAAATATGTTAGAAAAGTCTTATCATATGAAAGTTATCATTTTAATCTAAAAACGGCTGCTGACAAAAATGTTAACGTATAACGTTTTGGGGGGTAGGGGTGTCTCTGAGAGAGGAACCTCAAATTATCTTTACTACTAGGGTTTCGTCTACAACTGTTCTTCAGGGCAATTACATTATTGTTTGAATATATATTTTGTTGTTATTGACTGACTGATTAATTTATTGATTGACTGATTGTCCTGCAATTAGACGTTAGGACGACATGACACACTTCGGACTAATCCACCGCTTTGGAGATCATACCATCTGGCTGGATTTAAGCATTTATGGCAGGAAACTCGCCTTATCGACAATGACTATTCGCTTTTTGACAAAATAGAGTAATATCTTCATTGCATAATACGAGTACTCTTCTTCTTCTTCTTCTTCTTCTTCTTCTTCTCTCTCTCTCTCTCTCTCTCTCTCTCTCTCTCTCTCTCTCTCTCTCTCTCTCTCTCTCTCTCTCTCTCGGGCATGTGCAGATTTAATGTTGAAATAGGTACGAATGTTTGTGTTAACCATATTGTGTATTTCACGGAGACTTTGTACTTTTCAAGTCACTTTGGCTGAATAAATCGATCATGCGTACAACATTATTCTGTTGTAATCTGTATAGCGTTTTATATCAACCTCAACACAAAGAATAATGATATACTAAAAACAACAACAACAACAACAACAACAACTTATCTATTTTAACTGAATTGAAACCTCCGAAATAGCTATAAAGTTCAGTAATTCCAGAAGTGAAGTACAGAGTTCTATGAGAGTACATGTATATATAGTTAGTGGATGGGGATAATTTTCTAATACCTTTTTTACAAACAGTTTACCCTGTTTTATTGTTTTGGCGCCATGAATGAACAAGAACATACTTTAATGGTACAACACTCTCACGGTTCAGCTTCCAAATCACTTAGTTTATACATCTGCTAATTCAAGGTACCTCGTAAAGGTGTTTTGTATCGTTGATTAGAAGTTTTAAAGAGTTTTTTTTTTCCCGCGTCGCCTTCTGTGTAAAACATACTGAAAAAAGACTAAACGAGTAAGAATATTACAGTTTATGATTGCTTGCACGTGTAGTCGCAGGTCTTAAAAGCGCGATAATGAAAAACATATTGCTGTAATTAAATGTTTCATTTTGGGACTGATCATCTTGATGATAAATGTTTGACCTCTATATAATATATTTATCTTTCTATATATTTACTGAAGTTCTGTGCGTGTAACTTCCAAATTCGGTTCTTGATAATTCGAAGCCACATTAACGGGATTTTTCACTTGATTCACATCTGTTTCCCCCTGTTTGAAAACTAAGTAGGCAAATGATGAAATAGGGGCGGATACAGCTAATTTAATAATCATAAAATAACTTTTGCAAATCAAGGACGTCTTTTCAATATCTTTACGTGTGTAAAACCTCGCCGCAAACAGGAAATTTAACTTTACAGATGGGTTGGATAATTAGGCAATTTCGGTACAACTCTACAATGAATTCATACGTATTTCCAATAGCATTTTGCTGTACTTCTTTCGTACATGTCGTAGATTTATTTGCCTGTATTGGACGTGTATGGTATGAATGTATCGTGAGTTTCCCGACACTATTGTCTCACATGCATGAAATATTAATAAAAATACCAGGAACTGTTATATGCACCAGCTTTTCTTCTTATAGTTAGCTAAGTAGTTGGTATTTGATGCTTGGATCTAAAGGGAGATAATACGTTTTTGCAACGTGTAATTTGATAGCTGAGATCCCTCTACAAGATTTCCACCGAGCAATCGAGGACATGGTTTCGGGCGTGTGTATCGCCACTTTGGAAGAAAGATACACTCCAAAATCGCGAACAAGTACCAAGCGTGTAAACGGGGACCTTCCTACAAATCATGATTTTACGTTATTCTAGACTAAAATAGTTGGTAGAAGCAAGATTTTACCATTTTTCCAACCGAGGACCATCCTCGGTTGGAAGTGTGTCCTCGGTACGTTGGTGAGTAATCTCATGAATGTCCTCGGTTTACACCAAATACAAATGCACACACACGCACACACACACTCCTACTAACATGAATCCGAAGCACACTTTGCGAGATTGTTTACGAAAATTAAGCCCAGGTATAATGTTTGAACCTGATAGCTTCTTCGTTTCGTCTGATATGAAAGAGAAATAAGATGCTAACAATACAATGGTATGCAGTCTGGGTAGGATGCCTGTGAAAGTCATTACCATATAAAGAAGCGACCGTTATTTCAAATGAAATGAATGTAGCATGTTTAAAACATACACAGATATGTGGATATCTATATAGGTTATAACAAATAGGATTTAACATGCGTCATGAGTGAAAATATCGAGAAAGTTACGATTGGGAGCTGCTTTTGCGCAAAATATTGGTACAGAAGGCATACAATCTGGGGTTATGGAATGTAGTTTAGAATAATTAGTTTAGAAGACCACGTGATTTCCTGATTATTAGAGATCATTATCCACTGTGACCATGTGGTCCATATTTCACTTTCAGCTTAGCATTGGAAAAGCATTTGAAATAGGTAGCAATAATAATTGCAAACTCCAAAAAATATTTCTTTGAAGTGCGAAACAATTAAATCAATTAAACAGTCAGTTAATGATAAGTAGAAAAATAAAATTGCTTTATTTTACGAGTGCATCGTGATGGGGATGGGTTAATTACCGACATGGTAGCAAGTACATCTTTAACGAACAGCAGCAGGGAGGGTGAACCCTACAACTTTTTGGCTTAACTGTAGAGACCTTATTTTTTGAAATTAAGGGTTCCTACGAAGGTTGAAAAAAAAAAAGTTTTTGTCTTAATAATGAAAACTTCTCTAATTGACCAGATTTTTTCTGATTTTTTTCACGTACTGGTCACTTAATTTTTTGTCGTCCACCCTCCCTGCTGCTGTAAATTAAACATCCATTATAGATATTATCAATATTGGAGAACCACACTCAGCTAAATTAACTCGAGAGCGACTAGAGGCAATTAAAAAATATCTACCCGTTCGTGATTCTGTTAAGCAACAACTACAATCGCGTCAGGAGTCTCAGGTGGAATTTACAGAAGGTACAGAAAAATTATTTAAACCGATTGTCGAACCAACTAAGAAAATTGTTGCAGCAACTGAGGCAACACAACGAGCTCTTGCAACATTGCCTGCTGATATTGCTGGTCGTATTCAAGCTGCTCAACCAGCTGCTGCTCAGCCTGAAGGCGCTGAAGCACCAGTCCCTAAACCAAAAATGTTAGATAAATTTAATGAAAATGTTATTAATTTACTTATTGATATTAAAAACGTACAACAATTAGCTGATTTTGCTTTGGATAGTTTTAGTCGAAGAAGTAAATTAATGAAACCTGAGCACGCTAAAAATATTAAAACCAATAAACAATGGCAAGATGCATTATATCGCACATTTATGGATGTTCAAAGAATTAAAACTGATGATCCATTATATCAGCTTTATGTTAATGAAATCGATGATTTAAAACAATTAAGAAAACAGGAAGCCAAAAAAAGTAAAAGGCAACAATCTCCAGAACCATTTGAGCAATTAATTCATGATCAACCAGAATCATTTAAAACACCATCGAAACCAAGTAAAAAAAAAATCACGACGAACACCACCACAATTTGAATTATCACCAATATCATCACCATATCTCAAATTTCCATCACCAGGGCGACCAATACCACGACTGCAACCATTGCTACAACAACAAGAGAGACAACGACAACGAGAGCAACTAAAACAAAAACGACAAGAAACAATAAAACGATTACGAGAACTACAACAAAAAGAAGATTTTGCAATATTACCACAAACACCACAGATTAAATTACCACGATCACAACAACTACAACTAGCCCAAACAACAGGTAGGGAAGAAGACGACGTATTTCAAGACGATCCTGGCGCAACTGGAAGTGGTCTAGGAAGTGGTCTTATTACCTGTCCCAATAACGTTCTTGCTGATGTCGATCGACTAGAAATTCTCATTGGAGGAAAACGAGCTGGTAATAATTCTCCAGAAATCATTAATGAAGTAGCTGATATTTGCAAACGATTATTTACAGGCGGTATCATGGATATTAATGTATATCGGTCCCTCATTAATGAAATCGCCGATGATTATCATAGTGACTAAGTATGTAATTAGTGATAAAGTCACTTAATAACAAAATGATCGTGCATGGTACTCAACGTGGACCTACCATGGTCAGGGTAATAAACTCTCGATTACCGGTATACAAAGCGACCTACGGAGATGGACTAGGTGATGTTGTTCAGGGTCTGTTTAGAAGAATAACCCCAAAAGCAATACCGATTGCAAAGCAGCTAGGAATGAAAGCTATTGATGTTGTTCGTGAAAAGGGTATAGGCGCTGTTGGTAATATTGCTAGCAAAGCGTTTTCAGCAATTAAAGATAGACTAGCACGATTAATACGCAGACCACAAGCGGCCCGACCTCAACCTGTGAAATTACCTAGCACTGAAGTGATGCCAGCAAATGTCAGTAAAATAATAAATCAAGCCGCTAATCAAAAACTAGCGGAGTTAGCTGATATCCCGATATCGGAAAAGGAAAAAAATATAACCGCTAGTCTGATAGCAGGAAGTGGTCTTCGAGTTAGACGAAGACGATAATAATAAAGATGTTTAAGCGCGTATCTGACCCCGCGTTTGACATGGATGCACCAGTACTCAAAGATGAGTCTGTGCGCGATTATCAGTATTATTCTTACGACGCACGAATTCCAGATCAGCGTGGACGAATCGAACTACAGGTTCAGGATACAAGCAGATATTTCCTACCCGCTGAAGCATTTATCGAAGTTGAAGGTGAAATTTTAAATAATGTTGCTCCTGCAGCACCAGTAGCATACGCCGCTGATGTTAGTGTCGGTTTTGTTAATAATGGTATTATGGCGTTATTTGATAGCGCTACGTACATGACTGACGGAAAAAATATTGAATCAATCCAGAAAGACGTCGATGTTGCCACAACAATACTAGGCCTTGCAAGATACAGCGACGATTACTCAAGATCAGCTGGCCCATCAATGATGTTTGTCAAGGATACTTCTAACCACTCTGATAACGAACAATACAATATAAGAGGACCAAGAAACTTCGCCGATAACGCTGACGCTGATGTGTGGTCGGTGGTTCATGGTTCTAATCCAAATTTCAACTTAGGATTTGCAGTACGTAAATCAATGTTAAAAGGTGATAGGAGAACATTTTCATGTGCGATTCCACTGTCACATATTTTTGGATTCTGTAGAAATGTCAGAAAAGTCATTTTCGGAACCAAACATACAGTTGTACTTGTACGAAAAGGCGATGATAATGATGCAATATGGAAACCCATTGGTGATCCTGGTAAAGTAGTACTAACAAAACTTTCCCTGTGGATGCCAGTGATAACTCCGTCAATATCTGAAGAAGACCGGTTGTTATCTTTTATGAGTCAAGGCGGTAAATCAACATTGTCATGGTTGACTATGACCACAGATGCTATCCAGAGTAATATTAATGGTTTATTTACGTGGCAAATAGCATCACAGCAAGGTGTTTCTGCACCGCGACATATATTTATTGCATTTCAAGATGTTGCACGAATAAACAATCAAGATGAAAGTATAATGATATTTGATAAACTCGGTGTTTCTGAGGTTTTATTAAGGATTAATGGACATCAAGAACCATCCGAGGATATTTTGTTAAATTTCGATCAAAATCATGTAGCACGTGCATGTCATCGATTAATGACGTTCATGGGTCGTGATCAAAATATTGATACTGGTTTACAAATATCGCAGCTAGATTTTACATCGCTGTATCCGATTTATTACTTTTCTCTAGAACATTTAGATTTAACCAGACAATCTGTTGTAGATATTCATTTTCGAGCTCGTGTGACTCGAGGAGCTATTGTCAATTACAGAGCAATTGCTGTTATACTCAGCGATAAATCGATGTTACTCGAGGGTGTTGGTGGACGAATGAGAGTTATTGATGCCCCAGTAGAAAATATGTAAATAAACACGTAATTAGATCGTTCATAATATTAATAATGTCATATCATCACGTTAGTGTAAGTCTGACTCCTGGTCAGATTAAAAAGCTGCAATCAGCATAAAAAAATAAATGTGGAATAAAAATATCGCTAAAGCGAGAACAGATGACCGGTGCAAATAAACTATCGTTGACCGAGCGTCAGTTCAAAAACTTCAATAATGCTAAAAAATCAAATAAAGGCGTTAAACTTAATCTTTCTGCGGGCGCCATCAAAAACATTGCTACATCGGGTGGTATATTTCCACTTCTCGCAGCTATACCAGCATTAATAGCCGCTGCAGCCCCAGCTGTTGAAAAGGCAGCTGCGTTAGGTGCTGTTGGAACAGCTGCTGGAATGGCGTTAAAGAAAGCAACCGGACAAGGAATCAAAAAAAGGGAAGAGGTCTCAGATTGCCAGGAACCCCGTATTCATACGGAAAGGGTCTAAGACTTCCCGGGACAGTTTACTAATATCACCCATGTCCAATTTTGATTTACTTAATGCTGCTAAGCAATTAAAAATAAAAAATTTCAGAGGTGTTTTTATGCGCGATCAATTGCCAAAAAAACCAAACAATATTGAAACCGGTATCATTAATCTCGATAAAACTCTGGCCCAGGCACGCACTGGGTAGGATATGCAATGGATCCACGTGGAATTATTTATTTCGATTCGTATGGATTAGCACCACCAAAAGAATTTTTAAAGTACGTTACCGGCGATATTCCAATCTGGTATTCAACGCTACCAACACAAAAAATAACTGATCCTCCAATATGCGGTCGTGAAACCCTCGCTGTGCTTGATGCTATATCAAAATCAACAGCACCGCCTCATAAAGTCGTGCACGCGTTCACTACACTACGTCATAACGCTTAAACTGATATCAGTAAATATAATGGTAGATATTTATGGAAGATCTACTCGCAAAGATAAGGAGAAGGTCGATTTATCTAAATATGCAACTCTTGATCAGCTCAGAAATGAAATCGATGATTTATTAAATATCACAAGTGTGGATCAAAATGAAGTCGTCGTTTTTCAGGATAAACAAGGACGATTAAAAACGAGTAACATACAACTACCAGATGTACTTGTACGAATTCCCAACGCGGTTGTTAATAATATCGTTACTTTTACTGATCAAGGTAAAATACAGGATTCCGGTAAATCGGTTAACGATTATGTTAAGAAAACTGGTGATGTATTTACCGGTGACATTATTATGTCAAGAAGAAAAATTACATATCTTGGAGATCCAATCGCAGATACGGACGCAGCAACAAAAAATACGTCGATGATTAAGAATCCAAATACGTGTCAGTGCGCGGTGGTATAATGTGTGCATTTCTCGACATGAATAATAATGGTATCAATAATCTCAGAACACCAGAAACAGATTTTGACGCTGCAACAAAAAATATGTCGACGATAGGGAAATTCCAATAACGACTTCGTTAACGACAATTAATGATGGAATTGCTGCATTTAGAACTGAATATTTAAAACTTGTACAAACATTTCTAAATTTTCGTAGAAATGTACACAGAAATATTAATGACTTTTTTGGAACTCCACCAAATGTTATTATTAATCTCGCTGACATTAACGCAAGACTCAACGATATCACCAGTGGTATTCCTAATATTATTCAAAAAACTAATCTCGTTAAAATTCCACACAAGCAGATCATTAACATAGTATATACGGTAGCATCAGGAAAAGCAACATGGTCGCAGGAAAATAACACTTTTAAACACATCGCAGAGGTTACTGGTGTATATAGATTATCTGTGTTTAGCAGTGCAAAATTCAGTATATTTACCACATTTCCATGGCGTCATTCAACCGATGATTTTTCTGGAATTGTGTCTATAGTGTTAAATAAAGATGTCGAGGAAACGTTTATGCTGATAGCGAATGAAAAAAAGTTAACCACAGCAGATTATTGGTGGTCTATTGAGTTTGTAGCTGAAACTCCTCAATTAGTTACCTAGATAAGTATAATGAATCAAGAGTCATTTATCGACGTTCAACGTCACAGATACGCTCAAGTATGTGAGTGTCAAACTAAACTAAAAAATATCATCGACGATTACACGATAAAGGTAAAAAATATCGTCGACGTATGGTTGTTATTGATATAATGGTATACTCGGTTTCTGCTGTTATTGCTGGAACTGGATTATTACTATCAACAATAACGATGACAGCGCCTGCAGTTGTAACAATTATAGTTTCAACAGCAACAACATGTGCAGGTATTTTCAGTATTATCTCTAAGAAAATATCTACGTGTACGAATGATAAACTAAACGAGTACATAATGAAATTGCACACAGCAACAGCCGCATACACTAAATTATGCTCGTATATTTCAGCGTATCTCAGTGATGGTAAAATATCCGATGAGGAGTTTGTAACGATAATGAAAACCTACGATGAAGCATTCATAGTGGAACGCGATGCGTTCTCTAGTGACGGAAAGATGGAGAATTAAATAATAACGATAATAATAATGCCAGAGTCGCGCGAACTATTACAGCAGATCGTAGCTAATACAACGCCGTCAAAAACTACTATGATATCATTAAGTTCAACCAATCCTGAATTTAGCGTTAATTTTCCGACTGCAATTCCAGCAAAGGAAATAGCATTAGCGCAATTACGAGTTTATTATAGCTGGCCTAATATTAGGTCAAAACCGTTTGGTGGACAACAACCAAATAATTCACTGGTATTTGCGAATAAAAATAAACCAGATGGAACACCTGATTGGCAAGTTGTTGGAATGTCAACGGGCAGTTATCAAATAGAACAGATTAATGATGAGTTCCAACGCAGAATTAAATCTATCACAGGGAAATAATCTAAAATAGCGATCACTGTTTATGAACCAACATTATCAGCGGTTATTGAAATAAATTCTCCTGATTACCTCGTAGATATTTATCAAAGTTCGATTAGATCCGTGTTAGGATGGCCTGAAGTCGCACCTGTTTATAATGGAGTTTCAGAACCAACTAAAAATGAGTTTAAAACGAGTGAAGAAAAATTCATTAAATATCCAGAATATCGAGAAGAATATCCATGGGTTTCTATATTATTTGAATCTGATCCAATCGACGATATATATTACTTTACCGATTTTGACGGTAAAAGGATCCCCAAGATGACTAGATCAGCATTCAACTTTGCACCAGAGGGGAGGGGGTATCGACATACTGTTGATGAAAATTTTTTTACAGATTTTTAAAATACTTTTAAACCTGAATACGATAAAACATTTAATGATTTAAGAAATTTACTTATTTCATTATCTCAACATTATGACGATGGTGTAAAAATCAAATAATCGAGTCAATAAAACACTTAAATGGGATCTTATTCGATTTATACATCGTCAATCGAAGTATTATAATCACTACGACTGATATTAGTAGAAATCCCTACACAACTCCAGAATTGAGGCAATTATTTCTTGATCATTATAAAATAACAGAAAAAGACTTACAAACATTTGTTATACCAGATTTAAATAACGCTGAAATGAAGAAATCATTAAATGATCTTATTGAAGAATATTATCCGGGAGTAATTGAATCATGGAGAAAAATAGCCCCACCACCGGTTATACTAAAATACAATAACAATCCCTTTGGTGCCGGACGTCATATATCGCCAGGAATTGTAAATATAACAACAACAATTGCAGTCAATCTGGTATGCGATGTTATTGAAGGTAGCTATCAGGTAGATCTTTCTAAGTCTAGCCAGGCCCAGCAAGGGTGCATATTATACAGTTTTAGCCCATTGGTCCTTCCCGGTTGGTTAATTGTATCAGAGCCAATTAACCCCGTGTACCTGCGAGTTCATAATCCGTTATTATCAAGAATACACTTTAAACTCACAGACCAAAACAATCGTATTCTGGACACGAGAAACGAAGAACTGAATATAAACCTGTATGTGAAATCATAATGCGTTATCATAATACGTTTTGATCATAACAAAAAAAAATATCCGGATGTCTATAATACTGTATTCTTTGTTTACATAAAATCCGTGCATAATCGAAATCTATTATCTAGAAGGCTGTGGCTGCATATTGATTATTCCATAACGGCTGTGCGTAAAGTTATTTTAAGAACATCCGCTATATGAATAAATCAATATCCGCTGTTACGGCTTACGCATAGACTCAGTGTTATACAGAATTATATATATTTTTTGGAAACTAGAAATATAAAATTCCATTTTACACAGAAAACTGTGAGGTTTCAGTCCCTACGAACACGATATCGTTTTTCGTTAATTATTTAGTGATTTATCTGTTTTCTGTAAGCATCGCTGTTAGTGAAGCAGCAGCGCAAATATTTTATATATACTTAAATTCAACTGTATTATTGATAGGAGAACGATGGCCGAAATGGTAAGACGGTTGGACGTAGATCGAAGCTCTACAGACTCTCGCGTGTTCGAGTCTCCAAAAATGCTATTATCTTGCATTTGGCGACTGATGCTATTTAATTGGGGGAACCCGGACCATTTCCTCGAAATCCACAACAGACAAAATACACTCTCCTATCATACACCCTTGAGGGGTGTACCTTTTACACTCCCCGGGGTTTTGTATGGGGGTAAGTGTACAAAATCTGTTGGACGTAGACAAGATTCCCCAGTCATCACCATTTGTATATATTTCATGTTCATAGAATCATATGTCATCATTGTATATAACCATTATCATCATTGTATATAACCATATATCACCTTCATTATATATAACCATCATCTTCATTGTATATAACCGTTATCTTCATTGTATATAACCATATATCATCATTGTATATAACCATTATCATCATTGTATATAACCATTATCATCATTGTATATAACCATATAATCACCTTCATTGTATACAACCATTATCATCATTGTATATAACCATTTATCACCTTCATTATATATAACCATATAATCACCTTCATTGTATATAACCATTATCTTCATTGTATATAACCATATAATCACCTTCATTGTATATAACCATTATCTTCATTGTATATAACCATATATCACACACAAAACAGCTCCCTGACAAAAAAAAGTCATGGGAGCTAATATTTTTTTTTATATTAAATATATAAATATATATATATATATAATGAACCAAGAAAACATTAATGATATTATTTCAGCTATTAAAAAACTAAAACATAACGGAATAAAAATATCTGATAATCTTGACCCTCAGAAAATTATGTGCGATTTTGAATCACTGCAACAGAGAAAATTTGATAATAAATATACACTACCTTCAAACTACAGATTTATAAAATTAATCTATCAAGCTATGCTTGAATCACTAGCTATGGTAAACGACGATCAGGTAAAGCTATTTGCACCTCTTGCACGTTCGATCGAAAATATTAAATCCGAACTGTCTCACGAGTACGAAAGAAAAAAGATCGTGGATAATCGTGTAATGCAATTAAAAAAGATTATGCTATCTGATTCTGTCAAAAATGATAATGACGCTGAGAGCAGCGACGGTGAAGGTGGACCCTTGACTGTAATTATGGTTAAACAAAAACCCTGGCAAAATTGACAGAGTCGAACTATTTGTTTTTGTTAGGAAGACAGAGTTAAATATATTCAAATATAATCAGCTGATCATATTTTATTGAATATGCAGATCTGTATATTTTATCTGCAACATCACGTACCGATTGTGGATCTATGCTAAAATATTTTGCAGCTGCATTAATTGATGGGAAAGTTATTTCCCGTCCTGTTTCTGTATTTATGGATTTAATAGATCTTCTTGCAAACTTTTTACATTTTCCAGTATTTCCACGTGCAGCATTCTGACTAGGTGTAATAGCCTGCAGGTTAGATAACCGATTATTCTGAGGATCTCCATCAATGTGATCAACTACAAGTCCATTTTTAACTACTCCATGAAAACATTCAAATACGAATCTACTTGATAAGTATTTTTTTCCCTTAGCAACATTAAATCTAAAATAACCTTTAATTTCAACATTACCGACTGGTTTTTTCAATCTGCAGTGTCTGATTACACCATCTCGGGATGCTTCATAATTTGTATATACTGGATGTTTTACAAATTTGTGTTTATCACGAAATACTTCCTTTCTTAATTCTCCTATAATATCATTATCGATCATTTCATCATAAGTCTGATTTGTCTGAGTCATTTTATATATATAATATTATTTGTCTAAATCATTGTTTTGAAATCTGACCAGATAATCTTCTACGGTTTGTATAGGAGATTTACCTGATGATGTATTATTTTTTTTGTCATAATATCGTTTTAGTTCTCTGTATTTTTTTCCGCCACATTTTAGACACAATTGAGTTTTTCCTCTTACTCCAACACCGCATTTCACACACGGTATTGGTCCTGTACTTCCATTTTTGATACTTTGTGCATGATTTCCGCAATATTTGTTCACACACGATTTATTACAAGTAGAAGTATATCCAATTTTGAGCCAAGCACATTTGTTTTGTGTTTCAAGCATTATATATATACTAAAATTTTAATTTAAATATTTGTTTTAATTATATGGAGGAATTATCCGTTATTGAACCTAAAAGAGCTAGATTCGATCTTGACAGACTACTAGAATATAAATTTAGTACTTTGATGCAAGATCTGGCATTAACGGATGAGGATGTAACCGAACGTATTCGTGAAGCAAAAAAGGAATTTCGTGACGATGGCGCTGCTCATGTATGGTCAACATTCAGAGTTGGAAATGTTACTAATATGATGAATGACAAACGGGGAAAAGTAATTATTAATCACCTTGATGATAAAAAATATTTTATTTTAATAAAATTTATTGTAAATACAGAAGAAGATATTTGGATTATTCGTGATAAGCGTGATCCAGTACGCATACAGTCAGGAAATAATATTGTTCTTTTGAGTAATAAATCTAAGCCCGGAATACTAACCGGTGTTGCCAAATTATATTATGAACGTACATATCCAGTTACTGCAGTTGTATATGCAATATATCCGCTTAATAATAAACCTGACGTCGGGAATCTAAAACCTATGAGATTGTCAGAGTCAAGAATAAACTGTGTAGCTGAACGAGTTACAGAACATTTCATAAACGCGATACGTGGTAATGGTTTAACAAATTTACGACGTAAAAAAATAAATATGTGGGCAGAATCAGTTAAAGATACCAGAGCGTCTATCAAAGATGTCGCTGAGCTAGAGAAAAAATTAAGATTTCCAATAACAGTAAAAACGCTGACAGGAGAGATTTTATATAAATCGAAATATGAATCAAGAGGAGCTCCTATAGATATTATTGATCATAACGCGCACGCATGGACTGCTGCAGTAACAATATTTCCACGAGATAGAACGGTTAAATTTTATGACGGTGATATCTTTAATTTTATTAAAAATATTAGTAAAACCGATCCTGTTTCTGTTTGGTTATTTCAGAGTTCGGAATATAATCATTATGATCAATTTGTACGACCTAATGGTGATATTTATCGCATAGAATCTCTTAATGTAGAAATGGAACATCTTGCTCTGAAATATACTTCAGACGATGTCAAAGTTAAACAATTATTAAATAATTGTTTTACAGTTCCATCTGTAGCGGCTCATTTCGCTCAGGAGAACAATTTATGGAAACCAACACGATCGGAATTCCTTGAAGATGTCAAGAAAAGCTGCGTAGAATATGGACACGGTGGATTATGGAACACCAAATACAACCATAGTGATGTTATCTCTGCTGATATGATAGCGTGTTATCCTGGAAGTTTTCTTGGATATGGAGTATGTTCTAAATACTTTAAGAGATTCGGACATCCTACACATGACATGACCAGGGTTGCGATAAACGGACCCTTACCAGATATTGACTTAACAGGATTTGCTCACGTAGAATCATTCAAGTTTAGAGAAGATCTCCATCCAATTATTTATATTTGGTTCGGAAAACATTTTTCAGAGCGACGTTGGGTTCCGATAGTACTATTGCAATATATGCTTGATGTTGGATTTTTAATATCGTTGAGAGTAACTGAAGCGATTATATCATATAGTTCACAGAAGCAAGTTTGGTTACCAGAACCGGACAGATTTAATATCGATGATACCAGGAAAGAATTCCCTGATATTGATGAAGATCATATCATTAAAATAAATAAATGCAGGAACGAGTATGATGAGAACCTTGCAAAAGATCTTGGTAGAAAGATAATCGGTAAATTTACTCAAGGCGGTTTATACGATCATAAACGAACGTGTACAAGATTGATTATGGACGATGCTGAACTAGATTTTATAATCGCTGATACAACGGAGAAAAATACATTTATAAACAGATGTAATGCTTATTTATCAGATGGAACAAAACTAGGTACCATTGTGAGCTATCTTGATGGCGAGTCACCGCAGTTTACTCATTTAAGATCTTCGATGTTAGCGTATGTTTCGATAAATCTATTATCGATGATAAATAAATTTCCCCGTTACGCTGTCAGAGTCGCTACTGATTCGTTCTACATAAATAAAAAATATACAGATTTGTTAAAACCGCTACTTGGTAATGGTGAATGGGGAACATGGAGGATAAAACAAGAAAATATAATTAATTATTCTGAATCTGCCGATGTTGAAATTGCGGAGACATATTACAAAAATAATAATCAAATATTAAAGTCATCTGCACCATCTGTGTACGATCCTGTATCTAGACATAAAACCGTTTATCTTAATGGGTGTGGTAGTTCAGGTAAAACAACTCGTGTAATTAATTTATTTATAAATAATACATCAGATATGATTGTTTTAACACCGACGCACAAACTCGCCAGAGAGATAAAAGAGCGAGGAGTAAAATCGTGTACTTATCATAGTTTCTTTAGATGGTGCGGAGACACATGGACTCCTGAACGAATGGGTGAAAAATATATACCTAAATATATTATATGGGACGAGATATGCACGGTGTCGTTAGAAACACTAAAAACATTTCTTGAATGGTTATTACAAAGAATACTGCTGTGATTATGTGCGGCGATAATGGTCAACCACCACCCTTTGTTGGACAGTCTCCACATGAATGGCTGAAGAATAACGTAGATTATTATGAAGAAATAAATGATGACCATAGAGTTATTGATGAACTGCTGAAGGAATTTAAAAGGTTAATCAGATTACAGCCAGATCAAATACAATGTGAGATAATGCGAGGAGTAATTCCAGAGACTTCTATGAATAATTTTGTAAGTTTATGGAATCCCGCTGATTTAATAGTTGCAAGTAGAAAGATAGTTCGTGATGAACTACAGAATTAATTATTTACGTTACATAAAGAAAAGTTTTCAGATCTACCGGTACCATTATGTTATCGCCCCTCAGATACTCGACGACAGAATATTGATGTTGAAATTCCTGGTGGTGGAATACAGAATCTTGTCTTGAATGATATTATTTTAGTCGATATTAATGTCGTTGAGAATGCGCTGAGTATGAATAAATCAACGTGGACGTTAGGATATGCTATAACTATTCACTCATCACAGGGGTTAACTATTTCTGATACAAATATCTGGATTATAGATGATCGGATTGAATGGTCGAATTTAGTTTATCTCGCAGTTTCTAGGGTCAGAAGAATATTTCAACTACATAGGGTTATTATGAATTTTATAGAAAATAATGATCAAACTGTTAATAATGACGTAATAAAAAAAAACTATCTGGTTATAAGCAGTGTGACAAAAAAAATAATCGTGACTTTGATATTGATACTGAATTTATTATAAAACTAAAACAACAACAGAATAATCATTGCGCAAGTTGCAACTGTAGTATGTCATGGCAATATTCGAATAATAATCCAAGACAATTTACCGTAGACAGAATTAATAGTGATCTTGGTCATACACGTGAAAATGTAATGCTGACCTGTCTTGAATGTAATCGACGCCGGGGCGCTAATTTACATAAGTGAACGTGGTGGTAATTGTGTATCTGCAGGAATTATTTGCAATTGTTCACGTACAAATTCACGTTGAGGGGCTGTAGAATCTAGTCTGTATATTGGAGGTCTACCAGTGGATCTTACCACGCTAGAAATTTTATGTGTAGTCACGCTCCAGATAGGATCGGTTGCTCTTCTTTTACCACCTTCAAGTTCGCCAGGTTCATATAAATATCTTACAGTTACATTACCTAATACTGGTTGAGAGAAAGATTCACGTCGTATTGGTATATATATTTTTTTGATCGCATTAGAAGGTTTCATGGAAGTTGCACGAGTAATTTCATTATTCAACGCAGCTATCACACTCGGTAATCTTGCAACCCATTCACGAGATCTATCCTTGAAGTTAGTAGATATTTCCTTTGCGTATTGGTATCCAAATAACCGCTCAGCAAGTGTTCTATTAAATCATTCAACGATTGCCTGATCACGATGAATTTCAGTATGTCCTCGTCTGATTTTAACGTTATGTTTCTTCATCAACGATGATACTACTCCAAGAAATTCTTTACCAGGATCAGCTTGTAATAACCGTGGCCATCGTAGACCACCACGTTGATAAATGCGCTCAAACGCAGATGCAACTTCAGATGTTGTCTTTGTTGATAATGGCTCCGCTTCTTTATATCTACTCGCAATGTCAACGACAGTTAACGCGTATTTGTACGTGCGTGATTTTTGTCCACGTGTTTTAATAGTATCGTGTGGTAAAAACAAAATATCTGCTTGATGAACTTCATTAGGAACACTAACATCAAAATGCGCGTAATGAATTTTTTTTAGGTGGACTTAGGAAGATTTGCCATATTGCCTGTCGTGCTAACCATGATGCAGCGACATTACGTGAAACTTTTGCTGCTTCGGCGAGTTTACTAATCGCTGCCTTACCTCTCCAAAATCCTCTCGAGGAATAATAAACAGATTCCATTATGATAGTTATATAATTAATTGCCAGCCCCTAGCACCAGTTTACCTTTCATAGCAGTTTTTACTAGGAAACTAGCTAATTTTTCTCTGAGAGATTTATTAGGTATAGAATTTAATGCGTGAATCAATTTCACATCTGCGAGATGTCGTTGTTGCAAATCTTTACTTTTATACGCGACATCATGAACGTAACATGCTTGATCAATCTTATTTACTGGATACTCTCCTGGTTTTGGTTGATCTTGGTTATCGAGTCTGATATCAAGTCGAGTTCCTGGACCACAATAATTATATCCGGATAAATGTTTCTCACCAGGGTATTTAGCCCATGGGGTTCCTGGTAATTTTCCTAACGAAGCAGCAATATCACCCCCACCTGTCTTTGTTGGAATAAACTTATATTTCTTGGTGCCACATTTCACACACTTACCTGTAAGTGCTCGTCTTTTATTTTTTGTTGTTATTGTCGTTAATTCAGTAGTATCGGTAGGTGCTCTGCATCGAACACAATATAGACTCATATTATTGATTATATGGATATAATTGACTTTTCAGCGACACGAAAACAAGAGCCAGTAAAGCACCATCCAGCGTTACCAAATTCTATCAGAATGATTATAATAGGTCCATCTGGAAGTGGAAAGACGCAATTACTGCTTAATCTGATAATGCGATGGCTCAAGTGGGATAAATTGTATTTAGTAGCGCCATCTGTAGATGATCAGCGATGTTACGAAGTACTTAAAGATTTTAATGAAAACGCAAAATTGTTGCATGAAGACAATGTCATAGACTTTATTACTGATATTGATGAAGCGCCATCCGTAGATGATCTAGATGGATTCATTAATAATTTAGTAGTGTATGATGATGTTATGCTGGACAAACAATCCAATCCAGCTAGAATATTTTCTCGAGGTAGACATAAAAACACAGACGTGATTTATGTTACCCAGAGATATACACAAATTCCAAAAGTAATCAGGGATAATTGTAACGTTTTAGTTGTGTTCAACGGAGTTGATAATCATACGCTGCAAAATATTTATTATACTTGGTGTTCAGGTGACATGGACATGAACAAATTTAAAAATTTCTTTTCAAAAGCACAAACTGCTCCCTTTGGTTTTGTAACGATAAATTTACATGATCCTAGGTCAAGATATCGTAACGGACTTGATACAATTTTTGGATAAAAACCATAGCAGCAGGGAGGGTGAATGACAAAAAATTAAGTGACCAGTACGTGAAAAAATCAGAAAAAATCTGGTCAATTAGAGAAGTTTTCATTATTAAGACAAAAACTTTTTTTTCAACCTTCGTAGGAACCCTTAATTTCAAAAAATAAGGTCTCTACAGTTAAGCCAAAAAGTTGTAGGGTTCACCCTCCCTGCTGCTCGAACCTTAAGCCTGATTCTACCAAACTGATCTTGAAGGGTGATTTGATACTGTGCAAAATTAGTGGAGGAAGTGATCGACAAGTTTTACCAATCGGAAATATGATGCTAACAAAATGCATATCCAATGTGCTGGATATGCCTATATTTGTTTACAATATTCCAGGTGAACGCTGTTACAAACTGATAAGGTGATGTTGAGGCTATCTTACCAGAGTCGGTAAAACCGAAAACCAAGCCAGATGCAGTGAATACCAGTGTAAAAATTCTAAACACTTTCGTTACTAATTCTGCGAGGTAGTGTTTTTCATCAAAGACATATATATTGGCGTCCATTTCATCTCGCTACGATCCACATCATGATTTTTTTTCATTGCTTGCGACCGATTCCAATACTGCACTAGTTAGTATCTCATGAATATATAAATAGTCCCTGGCCATTGATGTTTGCATGTTTTCATTAGAGAGAATCCTGTGCATATTTCGATTGAAAATGGCATGAAGGATCGGACTTGGGTAGGACATGCAAGAATATCAATTTCAATGTTATCGTTGTATCTAGTCCTTTTAGGTGATGGTACTGCCCATATTGAACTTAAGTTCAAGGTAAAAGTAATATAATACGGCGATTTTGTAATTATTCATATATTAGAATTATTGCACTGATAGTTCTCAAGGTCGATGTCAAGGTTACATCAACAGGAGTAGCTGTATGAGAAACTTGAGGGTCATATCAAAATTATATAGACGCCTATAGGATAACATGCGGGAGACATTTGGCGGTAATACGAGAAATACTATGCTACAATTTTCCATAGGTTTTACATGGAGATGGTATATATTCCGTCAAAGTTGTTTGTGGTATCAAACGGGAATAGTAAAGGGAATGGTAACGTGAATATTTGTTTATTTATTTAAACACACCTTGACAATCATATATATATAACTTATATTATTCAAACTCACACACCCACAGTCAGACACCCGCTTTTTGGTTACTATCCAAAAACACACCAACAATCCAACGAAAAGGGTAAGAGCGTTTATATACACTTTCGCACAAACATATAAACGTACTATCGCACACAATGGTAGGATGTGTTTACAGACACAATACTATAGCCTTACATACAAATATACTATCACACATAAGAAAAAAAGGGGTACAATGGGTTCTATGTTTTAGTTGTCAGCAACATAGACACATACCAACACATACACAAAACACAAAGTTGTTTGGCAAATACAATCAGCATCTCTCATTTTAGCGATCTGTGTGGTCCTGAAACGACCGATGAGTTTTACCACTCCGTCAGCAGTGGTCTCACCTCCCCGGGTTTTCACTCCCTCAGCAGTGTTCTCACCTCCCCGCAGGCAGCGCAATTTTACCCGCATGAGTCTCCATTCTTTCTCTAATTTGTCTAAGTGGAAACCACGATCCTAAAACTATGCTCTTTGTTTCCTTTCTCCTCTGGTATCTAGGTAGGATGACCCATCTGGCGGAAATTATCCTGGATCTTCATCCAGTTCTCGTTCAGGCGCTGAAATTGCCCACCATTCTTTTTCTGTTCCTTCAGCCTCACTTCTTCCCATAAATGCTCTCTTTATTTTCTCTCCCATTACGACTCTGTGGTCTTAAACTAATAGAAAAGAGCTAAAACCAACAAGGTTTGTAAAATTCAACAAATAATTTATTTCCCTAGAATAAAGTAACAAATTTAAAAAGTACTTAAGAGTATTGAGAATTAAATCCCAAATAGTCCAGAAAGTTCCATCATTCGTCCTTATGAATAAAGTTTTAATTAAATTCTTGTGGTAATTCCAAATAAGATCCAACACTGAATATGTTGATGTGCATGTAGTCTCGAATGTGGTAATGTGCCAATGGCATCAAGTGTGATGATGTGCCAAGTCTTTTGATAAATCAGAATAATATAATCAAAAATGTTTTTGTCTGAAATCACTATAATTCCAAATCAATGTTTTTGTCCAAGAATATTATAGATGAGCATTTTGTATTTCCAGTTAATAACAATTTGGATAAGTAATTTCACCCAAATCAAATAATGAACACAACAATAAGACTGATTCTGCATAAAGATATTAAAGCAAGAATGAGTGAATAATTTTTCAAGTAAACAGGATTATATAAAAAAAAAAACTATGACACAAAAGAGAGTCAGGATGTAGGACAAAAATTCATTTCTAGAACAATCTAAGTTGTAAATAGATAAGATCTATTACTAAAATTATCATAAGGAATGTGGTGAATATTAGGTAGGTTAGGTACTTTTTAAGGTGAATACAAATGACCTTGATTCAGACCCAGATAAATATTTTTATCTTTATTGATAATGATCTTACTATTTAACCCACACTCCTTGGGAAATATTAAATATATATTATTTGTTTACAGAATGCTGAGCTCTGAATTTGATTTTGCATAAGGTCAAGTCCAATATACAATTATACGTGCCATATAATCGTGGAGAAAAAATAACAATACAAATTAATTATACGTAACATCCCCTTTCTCCTCTATGACATCTTTGTCGCAATGCTGAAGATGCCAGTTAGTACAAGTTTGTATAGCCGTCCTTGGAAAACATGATCGGCAATCTTGGATTGTAGTCCAGGGGCAATGGGAAAGGTTTCCACTTCCACTCGTGTATCGGATACTTGGCTGTCGTTCTGCTGAAAGTTCGATTAATGTCGTTTACATTTGGTAAGGTTCCACACGAATCACCTAAAGTTTGGTTTCTTCAGTGATGGTTTTGTACTCGTTAGCATTGGCTATCATATGGAACACAGTACTACTTCGATTCATTGTTAGCCGTACGGATATCCAATCCATTCAACAGATACTTGTCTTTCATCCACATTTCCAAATACGAACGATCCATCAGGTCTTAACTGCGTCCTTGTTTGATTTTGTTTCGAAGGCCGTTCAATTCAACATTATGGTATGCATCATCATCTGCGATCAACTCTGTTTCGTTGAACGTGACCAACGAGTCAGGTTTCCATACCAAGGACGGATCCAGATGTTTGGTTCTTGGCTTCCTTTCATTACATCAAACGATTTACCTGGTACACTTAGTAAGCATAATTATTAATACTGCTGCTCACCAGTTTGTAATTCAAGTAGAAATCCACTTCGTTGAACAGTGAATGAAAATGAAGACTTTTTGCCAAGGCATTACTTCTCCCTCCATGCCACTGCAAGGACAACAGCAGAAAGAGACGTCAAAACCCCTTCAGATCCTATAAACACTTGCAGAAAAAGGCGACTGTTCCAAGTCAGAACTCGATCTATTTGTCATGCCACCCACGATGATAACGATACAAGAATCCTAATGGGTAGAATTGCATCCTGTGTCGTCTCTGACTTCCCCAACTCCTATCGAAATCGAAATCAAAGGACAATCAGAAGATTATATTGATCTGAGTAACAGTCATATGTACGTCAAAGTTCCCAAAGTCGTCAATACCAATCCAAGCTCACTATTCTGGCGCTGGTGCCTGGCAAATAGATCGAGCTCTGGCTTGGAACAGTCGCCTTTTTCTGCAAGTGTTTATGGGATCTGAAGGGGTTTCGATGTCTCTTTCTGTCGTTGTCCTTGCTGTGGCATAGAGGGACAAGTAATGCCTTGGCTAAAAGTTTGAAGTGAATTTATAACAATGTCTCGGCAACCCAAATGGTATTTTCCACTTTGAAACAAGACCTTTTTCGTGCTCTCATGAAGGCTTCTTTAGGACATTGTTTGTCAGTGAGAACGTATTGGGGAAATTTGTTTCCTTGCTGGAAGTCGGGCATCTTTTAAAGCATGCAATCTTCGAGTCACCATCAGTTTTATGATCGGTGCTAACGTACGAAAAGCTACAGTTAACATATCCTGATCCATTTCCTCGTTGTTGCGAGACTGCTTGGTATACATGATATATCCATTGTGTTTACAATTCACTTGAGAATCGTTTTCGAAAATGTAGTTTCACCGTAACGTTTCTTTTCGAGAATACAATATTTTGTCCAAGATCTCCTTTGATACTAATGATGACACTGTCGAAATACGATTTACTGACAAGACAATGAGGATGTACACATTTCCAGTAAACGTGACACGTGTTTTAATCTTCCTCGTTTGCAATGCTTCAGAATCAACTTTGAAAAGAATAACCTTGAGTAACGGAACGAATGTGTTATCCACCACATTGTTATCAAACACATTGGAATACACAAATAACAAATTTAGTTCTTTGTTCAGTTCCACAAGGTGTCAAAAGTACTTGTAGAATCGATCGTTGTTGTAAATGTCTTCCATTCCTTGTATCAGCCCAAAAGAGAAAACAAAGCTGGGAAAAAATGTAATGGATATTATTCTACCGTTAGATAATTGAAAATAGATGAGCAATGTTATGGTATGCGAGCTTTCTCCAAGGCTTTTCCGAACTAGTCCGTAAAAATGACTGCAATTGTTTTCACTAAAGCATTAAAATAATGTCTAGTAGGATCTCGTGTTATAGAATTCATAAATGAGGGGGTCGTTTTTGTACTTCTGTTCTTGAAATTGTATGGCTTGGGGTAATTTGGATGTGAAACATCAAAAGGTATTGTTGGGAAGTGCATCCACAGAAATGGCAGTTGGTAAGTTTAAACAAAATTGGTTATTCTTACTTTGATGGTTCTGGTTCTACCTTGGAGTCACTCGATTTGAATAGAGAATAATGTTCAAAATGTTCCAAAAGAGGATTACTGGAGTTGTAACTGGAAGGTTGGTGACTGGCATTGGCCACAAGGCTTCTATTGTTGTTGTTGGTATGGTCTGTAATGTATTTTATGGAAGGATTTGGAAGAAGATAACCAATACAACAGCAGAGTAGAATTGCCCATAACTGTTTGCCGCTGTGCTGTAAATTCAAAACTCTATATCATACATGTCTTCTTGTTTGATCACTCGCTTTAACTTGGGCAAGGAAAATGTTTCTGTGAACATTAAACGTTCATGTCTTCAAAATGATAGACAGGAGGATAAAGTCCATGTACTTGTCCAGTGACATCACCTTGTTCTTTGTGGTAGTAGGTGATGTTCTAAACAATCGATCAAACACAATCACTTCATTTTCAGGTGGCACTTCTTCCAGTGCACATCCAATGCTGTGATCATATCATTAATTTGTAAGCTTTGACGAGATACGGAAACATGTTGATGTACTTGAGTGTGCTGATGTTTAAAATATTGCCACATAGTTCTTTGACAACTTTCCATGATACTTGCTTTCATTTAAGCATTTTGAATATAGAAAAAATAAATGTCGTTTTTCAATTCTCTTTGCAAAACTTGGTTCATAGATTTGGTCCTTTATCTGTTTGACAGCATAGAGGGTGATGACCACCTCGTTTCAAAACCAGTTTTAAAGCTTGTTCTATGTCTGAACTTCTTTGGAAGTCTAAAGAACTTCCAAAGCTGATTTTGAAAGCTCATTGATGACTAAAAACAATATTTGTAAGCACAATTGCACACTGTCAAATGAGAGGGAGAGAGAAGTGAAACTTCTGGAAAATTTTCATCAAATGGGTTTGTGGGACGTACATGTCAATTGTTCTTCTAGCTACTGTTGCACATGTGGTAAACATTCACTATTAAGTTTATTTTAGCAGCACGTTGCAATTTTGGAACTACTATGTACTAACCAGATGCATGTGCAGGATTGTAGTATATACTAGCTAAAATTGTCTCCACGATGTGATTAACTTAATTGTTGTTGATCCTCTGTAAGTGAACCACTGTTTAATAATGTTCAAAGATAAATATGGTATTGGTTTGGATGAGGCTTGACATGTCTGACAAACAGTATGAGTAGGTGCCAGATGTGGGGTGATGACATTTTTCTTGATATCTTTTTTCACTTCTCTCCTCCCTTTTTCTTTGTTTCTTCTGCTGAAATCATCGTTTCAACCGAAAGTTTCATTTGGGAGAAGAGGAGGGTGTCAACAAGGAAGCTGCAATCTGTCATGGTATTGTAGCAACTGGAGTATGAAACACTTCTTGTGCATCTTCTTCGTCTTCCATCCTTTTGGCTGTAACTGTTTTGGTGACTTTAAGGTTCACTTTTTATGATCATCATGAAATCTCTCAGAGTAGGTTTAGCTATTTTGTCTAAAGCTTTATTTGCCTTTATGTTGTGATTTTTCTGTTTCTGACTAATTAGTTTGATCCTTCTATGACTGTAATTCTTTTTTTGACTGTGACATCTTTGTAACATTCGGATTTGGAAGTAAATGAAGTATCCATTGTTCATACTAAAACAATTAGGTTATATGGTGTCATATGTATACTGGTCTCCAATGGACACAAGATTTTCCCCACAAAAGTCTTGTATACATTTTAGGTGGCATCAGAAAACAAAAGCAAAGGCAATACAGAAAATTCATCTTATCATTATTCATTCTTCATCATTATTCCTTCCATTTCTCTTTATTTCCTTATTTGTCTTTCTTTCTTCCTTCCTTTTCATTCGTCCATATTCCCATTTTCATCACTGTCAGTTTCTTATCTCATTCTTCTTTTCTATCTTCATTCATTCATTCATTCTCCACTTATCTTTTAGTTATACTTCAATTGTTCCTTCATTCAGACATACATTTCTTACTTCCTACCTTCTGGGGACCTTAGTGACTGGTCTAAAGTACTCGTTACAGATCACTGCCATCTCACCTCTGTGTGGGTTTGACTCTTGGGCTTGGCCAATGTGGGTACGTGACAGAATGCTTGCCAGTAGCTTCCCACAGGTAGGTGGTGCTTCCCAGGGATTTCCAAAGTTCTTCCTACACCAGTTATAATAGTTGCCATGTACAGCCTATCTCATGCAGAAAAATGGTGTTAACCACATATCAACATTTCGCTACCTTCCCTTGTCACTAAATGATATGTTTGATTATATCAGTGTAACATTTTTTTCCTTAGAAAAGAGAATCAACACAATATGAATTCATTTTTTCAGTACATTCATCCAGAAGGAGTAGCAATAACCAAATTTTCAAGATGGACATCATGGTGGCCATATTCAAGGTCAGATAGGCACCATTTACATTTAGGACCAACTAGTCTTCATAAAAAGTCTTCTGGTGGATACCTATTGGTAATGTGACCTTACATTTAGAAGGAATAACTAAGATTTTCTAGATGTTATATCAGCACCATTTTCATTTAAGGCCAACTTAACATCGTTATGTTTTGTTGCCAATCCCATGTCAATATGACCCTCCATCCAGAAGGAAAACACCAAGGTTTTTAAGTTGGTCACTATGACATCATACTGGAGGTCATCATGATTTAGGACCAACTAGACAATGAGAGATCTTGTGAAAAACCTATATTGGTATGACTTCCTGTTCAGGAGGTGTGAAACAGCAACAATTTCAAGATGGCTGTTGTGAAGGCCATATTGTATGTTAGACTGGCACCATTATCTTAGATTGGCACCATTTTTATCTAGGACCAACTAGAAATCATGAGAAGTCTTTTAGTCCCTTTAAGGTGGCCATATTGGAGGTCAGATTGGGCCAATTTCATTTTAGACCAACTAGACTTTATAAGAATTCTTTTTGCAAAGGAGATCTGATCAGCGATGTATTCATTTAAGACCAACAAGACATCATAAGAAATCTTCTGGTGGAAACCCCATGTGTATATGACTTTGAGCACTAACACGATTTCAGACTAGCACTATTTTCATGAAGGACAAGCTAGGTATCATAAGTAGTCTTTTAATGAAACCTCCATGTTGATACAACAATCCATTAATGATATTTTCAGCAGCCATACTGAATATCCAAGTGGCACTATTTTGATTTCGAACCAACTAAATCATGGGATGAATGTGTGTGTACAGTTTCACAGTAATTGACCAAACTGTTTAGGAGGAATAGTGATAACAAACTTGTGCTTATGGACAGACTGACAATGGATGATGGAAAACAGGCCAGTCCATAAGTTCCTCTGGTGTATGAATTGCACCACTAATAAAAATATTGTGCAATCCAGCAATTCCATTTCTAAAAAATTTTGTCTACCATAAAGGGTTAAGATAAAAGTCACATCATTGAAGAACTTACTATTTATTAATCATATTTACAGTCATGAATAAAACATAAACATTGTAAGAAACATTACTGCAATGAAAAGTTAATATTGACATATATGATTTGACCAAAAAGAAGAAAAATTGTAGAACTGTTATATCTAAAGAAGATAATGGCAAATATTTACCATGAACAGACTTGAAAAGTTATATCGAACAATGCCAACAGAAAAAAATTTAAATTAGAATATTTTGAATGTTAATATCAGTCACTCTATATCAATGTCATATTCCTCAACACGACTTAATACTATTATTTAAAATTTATACAATTATAAAATGCAAGGTAGCATTTATTACTTGAGTCCTTTATGCAGTACCATATATACTCGCTTACAAGTTGAGTCCAAATGCAAATTGCACAGACCCTGATCTACCATCACATAATACACTGGTCCAGCAGATCTGGGTCTATGCAGTTTGTTAGGAGTACTCAGTAGAACAACATCAAATACCCTGATCTGCTTGCAAATTAAGTGTCAGCAAATCGGGGTATATGTTGCCGGCAGCTATCTTAGAATTGAAAGTAAAACTAGATTGCAATTCCTTCCTTCAACAGTCAGTAGTCCTGTCATGACATCCTTCCTGATCAGATGTCACCCAGCCTGTCATCAAAGCTGTATAGCATTCCCTCTTTAGAAGGTCCTTAATCATAGCACGGTTTGTGTTATAGTGGAATACTGCCACGGAACCCATTCCATTAAGGGCAGTAAAATTATATGTATAATGTACTTCATTACAAGGTGGTCGCATCATAAGGGAGTATATTCTATGACTCTCATGAACTGTGATGAAATGTTCTATGTATTTCAACCATCCTGACCCCCTCTTGACAGGACAACCCTTTTATAACACCACATTTTCATTATAAAGAGGTGGTCTCAAAAGAAAGGAACCATTATACTGACAAACAGTACACTATCAGATCCTTGCATCAAATATTTTTCCAAGATACATATTTTAATTCTAGCAATTCAAATTTTGAAATTACAATAGTCAAGATTGTGCTGCTCCAGCAAAACATACATAGTAACAGTAGAAGGAACCTTAAAAATTTGGGTCAGGGTAGATATTTAAGAATTCTCTATACAGTCAAAATGAAACAGATCATGTACATATACGGTTTAATTTCACACCAACCCAGTCATGGAGAAACACAAAACAAACATAAAGAATAAAATCCTGACATACCGTAACTGCTTGTGAACAGTATGAATCTACTGTAAATGATACAGCCCTATCTCATAATGATCAATCTGATTAAATTCAGATCTCCACAGATAAAAGTTAATGTTAGGGAGAGTTATTGTTAGTGGTGATATATTTTGAATGATGTGTGTCACTTTCAGAAATTCGAAAGCTGCAATTTCATTGGTGAACCACAAGGTCAACAGAACATGACCTCACAGTGTTGTCCAGCAGATCTCCATGTAGCTCTCTGGAGATCTGATGCAAATCAGATTGCTTAATGACAAACATATTACATTACATTTTGCTGACATTCACTGGCAACGTGAGTTCACTCTTATTCATGTGGTACCAGTTTTCATCAACAGCAACAAAGTTATTACAAAGGCATAAATTTAGTGACCAAAACAAACTATGGTCAACATGTAATGACAGCAAGTTCCTTTTCCTATGCATATTTGCACATTTAGACTACAATGCTATACAGCAGAACCTGTCTTGAAAGACCACCTCTTTTGCCAAAATATTATGGTCTCTCATGACAGGTGGTCTCTCGTAACAGGTCACAATGCTATATAATCAGTAAATTTTGTGCACTGAGAATGTGGTCTCTCAAGAGAGGTGGTCTCACATTGAAGTTTTTACTGTATTTAGAAAAAACTATGAAAACTGCTATCCATGAATTCACCATGTACTTTGATATTTTGTTTTGGTTATGCTCATTTCCCAGGCTGACAGCTATAGATTGTCTTACACTTATACCCTTAAGGTCAACTAAGAATCCATGACCTTCAATCCATATCTGAACTTTAATAAAGGTCAAGCAAAATTAGGTAAAATCTAAATCAGTATGTGCATCTGGCAGCTCCATTCAAAACTTGAAATTAGAGTCCTTTCTTTGGAAGAACAAGTTCATGACCATCGTGTTGACACCACATAATTAAATGATGTTTTCAAATGATCCAGTACCGAATGAACAGAATAAATATTACTATGACGATAATGATGGCAGCTATCTTTGCATATGAGGACTTTAAATTCAAATATTTGGCATCCTTCTTGTATTTCTGTGAAAGTGAGGACAGGTTACTTGCCCTTGAATCCAACACTGGAAAAAATATAAAGGAAACTATTGATATAATTTATAATTCTTACCCTGAATTAAAGTTCTTACATATATATATTTCAGTAAGGAAGGTTATAAAGGAAGGAAAGAATGAATGAAGAAAAAGTAGTCAAGAAAGACTTCTCAGTGGCCTATCTCTACGACGGTTTTTATTTGTGATTATTGCATTTCCAAGGTATGGGAAAACACTAAAAACCACCAAAAATTATAATCTATTGTTATTCATTTAGCCACAGACACTAATTAAATTATTCTTCTGTGATACCTGTACATTCCTGTATCTCTAATGGTGAACCATATAAAAACCCTTTGAGTATTTCCAGTTCTCCATGCTATAAATGTCCTCAAAGGTGAGATATGACTTCAAAACTCTATCCTTGTGAACTCAATGAAAAGGTAGGGAAAAGTAAGGAACCCAATGAAAAATGCAGAAAAGTACACCTGAAAGTCTGCATATAACCGATTCTATAAATCCTCACCCAAATAAAAAAAGAAGATTTTACCTGATAGTGCTTCCCCTCTCTGTAAAACATCGTCAATATTCTGAACCATAATTCTCTGAACATCATGTAATTCATGGTTGATGCTGCTGAGGTTCTTCCTGGCTCTTGAATCCATGTACGACTTCCTGGCCTTCTGTATGTAAGTGTCTGTGATGAATATCATACAAAATTTTTAGGATGTATTTTATTTAATATTTACAAATTATATTGTTTACACTATTGGAACTTGTTAACACATGGATTAAAACAAAAGTAAAAACAAAAAATACAATTTGGCAAATTATTAATTTTAGCACACACATTAACCAGTGTACATGTATAACTTTGGCAGAATGATCGTAAAGTTGTGAATTCTGCAATGAGGATGACGTGCTCAATCCGAGTGTTCTATTATATTACTCTCATATAATTCTTATTTTAAAGTTTCTAAAACAATGTTGTTTTGTCCTTTTTTTCATCTGAAATGGACAGAAGTTTGAAGAGATCCATCTGCATTAACATTTTCAGTCATAACATCCACAAGTGTCACCGTTAAGCCTGTTTTATTTAACATTTGGTCTACTAATTAACTATGTTATAATTATAATGAATTTGTGGAGAAAAGTTTAAAATTGAAGAAACCCATTTGTTTTCTTGGAAATGTGTCCTACACAGTTACTATAAATAGAAAATAAAGAAAGCACATGTACACTGAGGACATCTAGTACTCTTATGCTATTCTTACGCAGCAGTAATCTTTTCAAGAATATTCTCAAACTTATATGATTGTAATTAAGAGATGATAATATAAATGACAAAAGAAACTTTTTATAGCTATATATTTATTTTATTTTTTAATGTACCACAAAAATCATAATCCATATAAAAGTGAGTGTAGGATGTAATTACATGAAAAAATCATAAGGATTATGCCAAAAGCATAAATGTTGGTGTGCATGTTAATGTCACTATAATTTATAGTTTGTACATATGACCTTGGCCCATAAAGATGAGTAATGTCACCATAATTTATATTTTGCATATATGATCTTCAACCACAAAGACAATAGCTCAAAAACAGGGACAAATACAACTATATGTTGTCCAGTACAATTTTCCTCAATTCTAGCCTGGAACAATTTTTGTAAATGTAAAAGTCAGGCTGATGTACATTCCCTAAACTGAATCCAATATTGATTATTTTATCCTGCTGAATGACATTTCATGACTGCAATGTTGCAATGACTAATCTTGTTTAATAAACATTACTGATTTGGACCATATCTCTACTATTTGATTTCATTCAAGTGAATTTAATGTTAACTGTAGGGCATCTTACATGGCTGTCTCATTTATAAACAAATTAAATAACCAAAAATCACTCTTTTATAACCGATTTATAAAATTGATGCAATGATCCCACATGAAGCCAACCTAAATATCCTAAAGGAACTGACCTAAAATAATTATTGTAATGATGGGGCCCTTAATCACAACATTTATATTGACAAAATGTATATTCTACCCACTTTAGATGCTGATGTTGTTTTACGCGTTTTAATCAATGTGCATAAAATGAGTCTTCACAATTTTTTCATAAGGAAACTACAAGAGACAGATCAGAATTGCATGATGATATTTCTGTGGTGAGATGACAGTTCCTGAAAAACTCCGACTATATGACCTAATTAGTTTAAGACTCAGACTATAGGACATAATGAGTGTAACACTCAGACTATAGGACATAATGAGTGTAACACTCAGACTATAGGTCATAATGAGTGTAACACTCAGACTATAGGACATAATGAGAGTAACATTCAGACAATATGACATAATGTATAGGACATTGAGTGTAACACATAGAATAATATTAAGCCTTGTATCTTACATACAACAGATTCACTAAAGTTAGTTCTGGATAAGGATTTTTTAAAAAAATGTAATATCTCATCTACTGATATATGCATGTATACTTCAACAATGAACATATTTCCTAAAATAAAACTGTTTTCAATCAGATTCCATGTGTTTTTAAAGCAGCAATATAAATATAATAATTTATCTGGCTTACTGTTTATGTACAAGTAATTTAAAGAATGCATTGCTAAATCAGGATAAGTGATGGATATTTTGGGACAAGCACCAGAGTGTGCAGGAAAAGTGAATTTCCTAAGACAACTGTCCTAGACAAATGGATGAAAAAACATGAGCTGAGCCCTGGACACTGACGTTAGCCCACAAGAAAGAGAGGCAACAATAATATAACCCCATGTCATAATAATATAACCCCATACCATAATATTATAACCCCATATCACAACAATATAACCCAATAACATAATATTATAACCCCATATCACAACATATAACCCAATAACATAATATTATAACCCCATATCACAACAATATAACCCAATAACATAATATTATAACCCCATATCACAACAATATAACCCAATAACATAATATTATAGCCCCATATCACAACAATATAACCCCATACCATAATATTATAACCCCATATCACAACAATATAACCCAATAACATAATATTATAACCCCATATCACAACAATATAACCCCATACCATAATATTATAACCCCATATCACAACAATATAACCCAATAACATAATATTATAACCCCATATCACAACAATATAACCCAATAACATAAAATTATAACCCCATATCACAACAATATAACCCAATAACATAATATTATAACTCCATATCGCAACAATATAACCCCATACCATAATATTATAACCCCATATCACAATATAACCCAATAACATATATTATAACCCCATATCACAACAATATAACCCCATACCATAATATTATAACCCCATATCACAACAATATAACCCAATAACATAATATTATAACCCCATATCACAACAATATAACCCAATAACATAAAATTATAACCCCATATCACAACAATATAACCCAATAACATAATATTATAACTCCATATCGCAACAATATAACCCCATACCATAATATTATAACCCCATATCACAATATAACCCAATAACATATATTATAACCCCATATCACAACAATATAACCCCATACCATAATATTATAACCCCATATCACAACAATATAACCCAATAACATAATATTATAACCCCATATCACAACAATATAACCCAATAACATAACAATTATAACCCCATATCACAACAATATAACCCAATAACATAATATTATAACCCCATATCACAACAATATAACCCAATAACATAATATTATAACCCCATATCACAACAATATAACCCAATAACATAATATTATAACCCCATATCACAACAATATAACCCAATAACATAATAATATACCTGCATAGCTTAATAACTATATGAATAATGTACACAATTTCAGCAGTTTAACAAAAGTGACAGTGATGGACAGACAGACAGACAGACAGGAATGACAGTATCCATAAAAACTAAACATACGTGGATAATAATATTTTCCTAAGACCACTTTATGATGTTATGCTATGCTGCATGAACATATGATATTCAGAACTAAATAGTTTTCATTCTGTGAGATCTGGGATCATGATAATCATATAATGTTGTAATGATAATATACAAAAACCCTTTACCAAATTCAATAAAGCTGTACTATGTATTGTTGTAGTGATAATATACCAAAACCCTTTACCAAATTCAATAAAGCTGTAGGGTCTGGAGACAGTCTCTACTTTGGAACCATAATTAGCAGAGAACTCTGTCTGTAAATCTTCAAGATAGGAAAAGGCAAGGCGCTTTGAAAATGACTGGTCGCACAGCACCAAATAGCAAACTCCTCTCTCTATGTAATAACTGAAAATGAAAGAAAATGACTGGTCACACAACACGAAGTGGCAATCTCCTCTTTTATACAATACCTGAAAATGAAGAAAGAAAATGACTGGTCGCACAACACCAAGTGACAAACTCTTCTCTCTACATAATAACTGAAAATGAAGAATGAAAATGACTGGTCACACAACACTCAGTGGCAAACTCTTCTCTCTAAGTAATACCTGAAAATGAAGAAAAAAATGACTGGTCACACAACACCAAGTGGCAAACTCCTCTTTTTATATAATACCTGAAAATGAAGAATGAAAATGACTGGTCACACAACACCAAGTGGCAAACTCCTCTTATAATTTATGTAGGAGAAAATGTTTTTGACAATTTTTATAGGTTGTAAAACAGAATAGGTTTTAGGAAAAAAAAATTTAACAAATTTAAACAAACTAAACTATCTGGATATTCTTTAAAAGAAAATAATCATACTTCATAATGTACAGATTTATGAGAGAAAACACGAACTGACGTATCTTGCTCATTCTAATTAAAATATTTATATACATTTATTTTTTATGCAAAAAAAAATACATGCATCTGCACAATGACATTCTCAATTTAAGTCTTCCGGTCAAACTGTCAATATTGATTTATAAAACAATAATACTTAAAAGATAATATTCTACAGATTACGTATACATTATTCTAAGAGTAGTGTACAAGAGATATAACAAATATATTTAATTTTAGACTTCAGGTTGTAACACTGCTGCATATAATATACTCAATTATCCATGTGAGAGAGAGAGAGAGAGAGAGAGAGAGAGAGAGAGAGACAGAGACAGAATAGTGCTGAGCATTTTGTCAGTGTTTAGTTGCTGCAATATTAAGCTCTTACCAGTTAATTTTATTGTCTGTTTTTCTTTTTCATGCTGATGTCTAAATGTGTGCATGCATAAACTGAAAGCTTGTCATTACTAGTCATTTTCATGAATCATATTTGCTCCGCTATTCCATACTAATAAGAAAGGAAATAATTTTGTGTTGAATTTGTGCCCCCCCCCGCATGGTACAAAAAATAAACAAACACTTATTTGAAAACAAAACGAAAGAAACTAACCCTGCATTGTTATCGTTTATTCCTTCTTTTTTCATCATGCAAAATTTATTAAAGAAAAAAATATATCCACGAACTCCGCATATGTAGCGGATGCCGGCTGGCATATGCATCCTTACTGTAGTGTGTATTGCTTATGTCAGATAACAAAATTGCAACAGAGATGAGAATATCACCCAACTGTTTGAAGGCACCTACCATTCACGCATGATAAGTTATAAGGTGCAAAATGACCAAGATTGTATTGTATCAAGCATGGGTTACAAAAGTATTATTAAAGCAAGATATTGATGTGTATACTATTTACCCTGCAAACATCAATTATGATTACATATGGCAAACAAATAGAAGCCCAGGTAATGAATAAACATAACTGGCAGCGAGCAATAAACTCATTGCTTAAACTTACCGACAGGATATCAAATACAAAGGTTATCTTATTTCAAAGCAAGCCAACCCCGGAAACTGACTTTGGATTCTTTTAAGTGTGCCGATTTGTTTTGATCAAGTTGGCCGACATAAGGAAGCCAACTTTGGTTCCTTTGGATTCTTTTAAGTGTGCTGATTTCTTTTTATTTTACAAAATCGTCCGACATAGGGAAGCCAGCATTGATTCCTTTTTATTTGTATTAACGGGAATTTTGAAAATAAATTGAAACAATGGAACAGTTTTGAAAGCGACACAATCTAGTGCGTCGTGCATGCACATCAATAGAAGGTTCAACAGTAAATTACTATTCACTAGTTTCATCTAAATGTTCCCTATCGATAGTTTATTGTGTTTTATTTTTCGACAAGAAGAAGCATGTACTTTGTTTTGTGGGGATAAATGTACGTCATTTCCAGCTGGCGTCCTCTATAGGTGGGAAATCATAGCTAAGGGGAAGTAATGGCATTGTTTATGTTGTATACTTCTATTTTGAGTAATTAAATTCTTATTTCTTCTTTACTTTTGATAATTTTTTTATTCTTTTTTGTACGAGTATAAATACTTTTAATAATATAACGAAAGTCTGATGTAAAAAGAAAATTGTTGGGGTACGGCCGGTGACCTTTAAGGATTTGATACAAAATGTTGCAAAATAAAATTCTCTGACACATGTAGCTGCTCTTGCAACAGTGAACAGACCTATGATACAGGTGGTCTCCTTTGAACTGGTACTTGAGGATGATAATGACATTCTTAAATCTTCAAGCAATAATATGGGAAGAAAAAACATACTAATTTTTAAAAAAAGCTATATATATATATATATATATATATATATATATATATATATATATATATATATATATATATATAAACCATATTATATGACTTGTCAGTTCCCATTAGCTGGTTCAACACATGCAAGTTTTAGGAGTCAAACATCTCAAACTGCATCTGAATTGCAATGAGCACAGGTTTTGTCATTTTTATTAAAAAATAATATCTGCAAACAATTTTTGGGGGGTTATTGGTCAGCTAAAATTAATATTTATAAATGTTTTTACCATGTTCGAAAACATTTGCTTTAGCATTCATGAAAGAATTTTATGCTCTAGGTGAGATCTTTCCCCCATGTTCTGGCAAAAATGTAAACTTAATAATAATAATAATAACAATAATGACTTTATTTAAATGGTGTGACACAATTAGCTACATGGAACTAATCCTCCTTATGGCCCCCTGCATACTTACAGAGCACATATAGATAATTGTACACACAATAATATGGACATAACAAACAGAAATGTTTGTAAGAACATGCTCCAACTAGGTACACTGTGTGCCGACAGTGCAAAAGAATACTGAGACAACAAGTGGAAGGATTGAGAATTTATAGTTTATGTAGAAATGTATTTGCCAAATCAAACAGGTTTCACTTTTCATCCATTAAATAAGATTATAATTAAATGCATTTCTGTTTGTCTTTCTCTAATTAACTTTAAGATTCTATTCCAAATTAGTGACCCAGACTAAAGAAAACATTTCTTAAAGAGTTCTTCATTTTGGTTTTGGAATGGAAAGGTGGTTAGCTGAAATTTATCTTAAATTGAGAGTGTTGCCTTGTTTTCTAGCATGAAATATAATGGGGCTATGTTGTTTGAAACTTTGTACAAAAGTCAAGCCTTTCAACAACTAAAACTTGGCAAACTGCATAATTTGTAAACTATAATAATGGCTTCCAAGTCTAATACCCTGAAGGTGTTATTATTTCTGAATGGATATTAGGGGAACTGCCAAATTTGGATTTTCTATAAAGTAATAAAATAGCTCTAATTTGTTCAATGCAATAATTTTCTTTTTTCCTGTATTCAGTGTTTTTAATACAAATAAAGCAAGAGATCCAAGGGAGGTAATATATGTTTAAAACCTAAATACAGAACAAGCTAAAACTCATTATAAACTATACATGAAGGTGAGCAGGGCTCAGGAAAAAATTTCCCAAATACTCATCCATAAGATGATCAAGCTGCAAGAGATACTGGTGCCTGTCTTCATTATACTCAACAAAATAAACTTCTCCACTATACTGCTTATACTGGTCCCTGTCTTCAACACAATACACTTTTCCACTACACTGCTTACACTAGTCCCTGTCTTCATAAAATATGCTTCCCCAGTACACTACTTACACTGGTCCTCATCTTCAACATAATACACTTCTCCACTACACGGCTTACACTGGTCCCTGTCATTATTATACTTTACACAATACAATTTTCCACTAAACTACTGGGGCCCCGAGTGGCCAAGTGGTCTAAAGCGCTCATCGTTACGGATCACTGCCATCTCACCTCTGTCTGCATGAGATCAAGTTTCAGCCTCGGCTAACGTGGGTATGTGAGAAAGTCTGCCAGTAGCTTCTCGTGGGTCGGTGGCTCTTCCTGGGGTTTTCCTGTGTTCTTCCTCCACCAATTATTCTGGCCGCCATGTATAGCCTATCTTGTGCTGAAAAATGGCGTTAAACCGAACAACAACAACAACAACAATTAAACTACTTACACTGGTCTCTATCTTCAAGACAATACACTTCTCCACTACACAGCTTACTCTTTTACTAAAACAGGCACCTGATACAAGCTTGATGGGTCAAAACCATGAAAACATTGTTCTAATGTATGGTGCTTAGATAAATATAAAATAAAAGACAATGTCTGTAATTTGAGAAATTGCAGTTGCACACATATCCCTTGATTCATTAGTGGTATCAGAGTATAGTGAAACATTTAAATCATCTAGGTGTCATAGATTTCCTTTTCAACAAGCTATCACACATCTTCAAGAGTTAGAAATGGGATAAGTTAAGAGAATGACAACATTTGGTAAGACATTGTTATGCTTGTCCCATATTACCAGTTTCAAAATTAATACATTGTCATGCCAAAGTAAAGATGCCAGCTGATATTTATATAAGTATGTAATTATACAAGACATATATCAGTAAGTAGAATCGGAAAGAAAATTACAATGTCTCAGTTTCCACCAACTTTTGTACTAAATGATCCATTCTGGTCAAACCTCCATTCCAGAGAACTGTACAAAGAAAGAGTGCAGACTGGCCAAAAGATCTGGAATATTTTTAGGTCATTCACCAAATAAGATATCAACCAATCAGCCATTTTGATATTCTGTGCTTTATAAATTGATTACAACATCATGCATTGTGTGTAAGTTGGTGGGAATTGGCTGAGACTTTTGAAATACTCATTTTGAATGTAATAATGGCAACATTTTTCTTGTGAAAAGTAATTAAGTACTTACAGAAATATCTTCTGGCATCTTTCATCTGGCATGGTAATGTATCACTAAAGTTTAAGTTTTGCAAATACCGATGAAATGGCATAACTGTAACATTGCCTGACTAGATGAAAACATTTTGACATTCTCCTAATATCTCACAGTTCTGATTCATAAAGTTGTTTGAAAGTTTGTTGAAAGGGAAACTTTCTACACATCCAATGACACCTAAAATAAAGAAAAGTCTCACTGTGCATGCAAATATCATTAGGAAATCAAGGGCCATGTGTGTGAAACTGCAGCATATGTTCGTAATATTTATCAAATTTGGTAAGAAGCTTACATAAAGCACATGTGTAAAAAACAGAAGTCTTTTCTTTTGCAATATGTTCTAGACTGACAACTTGTAGGCAGATTAGGCATAGGTTGTATATAAATGACTGATGCCAAATGTTAAGGTTAGAAAGTGCACTCAGACTTATTCCCAGTGTGTGAATCTGCATCTGTTTGGGCCAGAGACTAGTACAAAGTCAACATTTACTCAGTCCAGCTAATTTTTACCCCGTCAGAAAGAGTGGATGAGTGGATTTTCTGAGCGTGGGGTAAAAAGAGGCAAAGTTGTATAAAGGTCAGTTTAGGAAACATAAAAGGTTTTCCTTTACAGACATGTGTCATTTACACAGATATTATAAATGATTATAAAATTATGTTAATTTCATATATTAAACTTCCTCTTGCTAATGTCAAAGTCATTAATTATTTTATTAAAATTGCAAATAGTTTAAAGATTAATTTTGAAGTACTGGGTTAGACACTGATAAGGACTTTGAAAGTCTGATTCATCACTATCAGATACTGAATATATTCAAAGGAAATTTTCTTACCAAACTTTACTGAGGATATTTTTTTAGAAGGGAAATTATATAAAATTTTCATTTCAAAAGTGACTAGTGTTGATGACTTGTTATCTTTAAACTATCCCTAGATTTTGCCGTTCAACCACTGACTTGCATATTATATCAGGTCCACAGGAACACATATTTTTGTAAGCTAGAGTAACCTCCCTTTTTCAAATTAGGAGATGAATTGAGTGTAAGCAATAACAGACCTGTCTCTGTTCCAAGTACTGCAAGCAAAATTCTTGAAAAACTTATTTTGAATTTATTTTATGACTTCATATAAAAAATTATTCTGATAACCCCATATCAATCAAGCTTCCATTGAAAGGGTTCCTGAAAGGTTGATTCCTGGTGAAAGAATCCGGAGATTAACACCTGAAAGTGTTAGCCTTTGACCTATATAAAGCTGTGTGACTGGTAATCATACAGTTTTAATACATAAAATATCAGCATATAATGCTTCAAAACCACCACTGTGATGGTGTTTCTCCTATCTCAATAGTAGATTACAACTTGTGATACTGAGAGGTACTATCTCAGATTTTAAGAAAATTTCTATTGGATTCTGTGTCCTCTTATTTTTATTGAATATATAGAGGACCTCAAAAGGGTAATGATGTAATACTGAATTTATGAAACTCATTGAATAATGTCCCAATTTTGCTTGCCAAGGCTTGCAAAAGCTGGACATCATTCAACAAGTTTCATAAATTTAATATTAAATCATTACCCATTTGAGTTTCTTTTTATCACATAATTTTTATTTTTGTGGAAATTATCTCGAGAAAAAGAAGAGGGAATAATTTCTTTCATTCTGACAGAAGCTACACCTTTCATTTGTTGTGTGGAAAAAATAGTCCCAAAATTGAACAAATATTAACATTTAAAAACAAATTATTATAAATCAAAGAACACGTGTTCTTCCAAACAGAACACTTTTAAGCAGACAAAATCATTTTCCAACACAGAATGTCCAATGTGTGCAATGTCGCTTTGTTTGATACACTATCAGTTAAGGTATTGTAGATGATCTATGTTTACAATAATGTACCAGTTTCACCACTAACATTCCATTCTTACAATCATCATGAGAAAGGATGTTTACAGGATCAGAAATTCTCAGATTTACTGTAATGTATTTGTGACTGGACATTTGCCTTATTTGATTCTGGAATAGTAGACTACAGAAGACAAATTTTGAGTCGAAATTGCATCACATATTTACTACATAAATATGCTGTGGCTGGATAAAGTTCTGTCAGCTGCGAGACCGGTTTATGTACACATTCTTCAGTGAACTGATATGAGTTTATTTACTTCCATAAGTTAACATTTAATCCACACTTGAATATCAGGCAGATACCATGTTACAGGTATACCACCCACCCCTACTAACACCTCTGCTATCAAATGAATAATACCCTTATTTTTACTTCTTGTTGTGTTCTTGTCTTGAGGTTTTACACAATTTTTCAAAGAAGGCTATGCTATACATGACAAAATGAGCCCCTGTGGGGTAAACTGGCCATATTCTGACATATGTGACCATTTTTTTCCCCCAATTCCCTTTTAGGAGTCAAGTTGAAAAGTGGCTGTTCACAGAAGTGAAAATAGTGTACTGTGATACAGCACTATAATGTTGTCCATGGAAGTCAAATTAGTGTAGTGTGATGCAGCACTATAATGCTGTCCATTGAAGTCAAAACAGTGCACTATAATATAGCATTATACTGCTGTCCATGGAAAAGAAGATAGTGTACTGTGATATAGCATTATATTAATGTCCATGGAAGTGAAAATGCTGTCTATGGAAGTCAAAATAGTGTACTGTGATACAGCACTAAAATGCTGTTCATGGAAGACAACATAGTACATTGATACAGCACTATGATGCTGTTGAAGGAAGTCAAAATAGTTATTGTACCTGGATACAGCACTATAATTCTGTCCATGGAAGTCAGAATATTGTACTGTGACACAGCACTATAATGTTGTGCATTAAGTCAAAACTGCGTACTGTGACACATTACTATAATGCTGTCCATGGAAGTCAAAATAGTGCACTGTGATACAGCAATATAATGCTGTCCGTGGAAGTAAAAATAGTGTACTGTGCAATACATTACTATTATGCTGTCTATGGAAGTCAAAATAGTGCACTGTGATACAGCAATATAATGCTGTCCATGGAAGTAAAAATAGTGTACTGTGCAATACATTACCATTATGCTGTCTATGGAAGTCAAAATAGTGCACTGTGATACAGTACTATAATGCTGTCCATGGAAGTAAAAATAGTGTACTGTGCGATACATAACTATAATGCTGTCCATGCAAGTAAAAATAGTGTACTGTAATACATTACTATAATGCTGTCCATGGAAGTATAAATAGTGTACTGTGATACAGCACTATAATGCTGTCCATGGAAATAAAAATAGTGCACTGTGATACAGCACGATAATGCTGTCCATGGAAATAAAAATAGTGTACTGTGCAATACATTACTATAATGCTGTCCATGCAAGTAAAAATAGTGTACTGTGATACATTACTATAATGCTGTCCATGGAAGTCAAAATAGTGCACTGTGACAGAGGTGAGATTATCTTATACTGAGGTATATTATATGAGAAAAATTCAATAAGTACAAGGATGTCCATGACAATACCTGTGTTATAACAAGGGCATCCATGACAATACCTGTGTTATATAACAAGGACATACATGACAATACCTGTTTCATAACATGGACATCCATGACAATACCTGTTTTATAACATGGACATCCATGACAATACCTGTTTTATAACATGGACATCCATGACATTACCTGTGTTATAATATGGACATCCATGACATACCTGTTTTACAACACAGACATCCATGACAATACCTGTGTTACTACAAGGGCATCCATGACAATACTTGCATTATAACAAGGTCATCCATGACAATACCCATGTTATAACAATGATAGTGTTATAAAGAAGTGCTTTATAGTGAGTGACCAGTGTAGTAATTAAGTTTCACAAGTATGTCCAGTTTCTATAACTCTACTGTGAAACTTGACCTCCATGCCATAATCAGCACCAAAATATTTTATTGAAAGAATATTCTGGTCAAACTGTATTACAGGCAAAGAGTAATTCGGACCTTTCCACAAAAAACACCTCCATAGAAAGAACACCTAGTCTGAGGATAGGATTCTCATTGTCAGTTTTAATCTCAACATAAAGAACATGCATCATTTAGAAAAAATTGTGTGTTCCCTTAGAATATTTTTTAAGACAAATTTCTCTGTAATTTGGAATAAAGTTTACTAACTGGAAAATGAATTGTCCTGTCTCAATGCTACATCTAGCTGGTGGCTGGGGATCCGAAGACATTTTGCGAAATAACTGTTTGGCTTGATTCTGGTATTCCATTATGCTTCTACCAATCTGAAATATAAAAATGAAAGTTATCTCAGCTAAATATTTACAAGACATGACATTTCATCATGTACACAGCATATACCCTGATAACTTACATATTAAAATGAAGTTTCTTGTGCTTGTACCCAGTGGCATCACTAGTGGGGGTGCGGACTGCACTGGGTGACACCATCAGAGGGAGTGATACCAAAATGACTGTCTATAAAATTTTTGAATTTTTGTGCAGGAAGGATGTCCATGGGGGTGACACCATGAGTTACCGCACGTCTGTCTATAAAATTTTTGAATTTTGTGCAGGAAGAGGGTCCATGGGGGTGACACCATGAGTTACTGCACATGACTGTCTATAAAATATTTGAATTTTTGTGCAGGAAGGAGGTTCATGGGGGTGACACCATGAGTTACCACACTGGGTGACACCAACCCTAGTGACGCCACTGCTTGTACCTCTCCAAAGCTTTTTGAAAAAAATATGGCTGGAGGTATTGGACATGAATCATCCACATATGGCTGACAAATGGCTCTTAACCCAGAGACACAATAAGTATGGGTTATGGTGACCTTCATTTTAGATAATAATGTATTGTAAAAACTTTAACAATACAGAAGAACTGCATTTGATTTCATGCTTCTGCCATAAGCAACCATTGGTGAAGCTAACAGTTAAACGTCCAAGTTTGCCACACATTTGCACTGCAAAAGGTCACAGTGACCTAGCTTTTTTGTGATGGCTTTCATTGATAGCAATGTGCATGTTTGATTTAATGAGTATGGTTCAATCTCACAAGACAGACTCACTTGGAATATACTGTACTTATTTATACACAGATGTCTCGGAAACACTTAATCATGTGTATTTGGACAAATTTTTTTTATCTGGGACACAGAAAATCACTTAGGCGGGTGTCCTCTATATGCATGTAATAGGTGGGCTGCAAAATCAAAGACTTGCCAGATTTGCTTTAGCCACCTGCTAAGTGGGAAAATGTGTTGATCAATTAGCTGTGCTGATATTTACAATGACTGAATTGAGTTGCTGACAAACCACCTTATGAGCATGTTTTTATTATAACAGCATATCAAAAGAACATGATGCAATAACTGGGTGGCAAGTTCAAAGACTCTGACTGCTGGCTGGGTGGGAAAATGTACCAATATTTACAGTGACTGAAGTCAGATGCAGAAAGACCCAGAGATGCACATGTGGTCATTTATCAGATTACATCAAAAGAACACGATGCAATAGCTGCGTGGCAAGTTCAGAGACTCTGACTGGCTGCTGGGTGGGAAAATGTGTTGATATTTACAGTGATCAATTTAGAGGCCGAAAGACCCAGAGATCTACATGTGGTTATTTATAAGAGTACATCAAATAAACAACTTGAGCTTTCATTATTGTGTTCATTTCCAAGTGTAGCTATACAAGTAGTGCATGTGACCTCAAATTCAAGACATATTGAGACTAAAACAAAATGCCATTTGCAAATTTGGTTAAGTATTTTGGGGTTAAACAGCAAATTGACAAAAACTGTAATGAGATTCAGAAGAGTGCTTAAGTTGCTAGAACTTATAGTTCGGATGGGACAGCAGCCAAGTGTAAAGAAGTGTTTAATGCCAGGGTTAGTGTTTGGAATAAGACCTTTCCTTGGATTGACAAAACTGACAAAAATTCAGTCACATGCTGATAGACAAACAAGAGTTATATGTCAGTGTTATAAAGAATGTGGAAATTAAACTCAGTGGCAACCAATTGTTCTTCTAATCTCCAAAATTCACATCTGGGAGGGGACGGCAACTTTTTCTGGTGGGACTCCTAATTTTACCAAAATGGGAGTTCTGGACTCTTAGTTTTAAAATCCCAGCAAGACCTCTCGTTATGGAATACATGGTCAAAGCATCAACTGTAACATGACTGCCCTTTTGAACCTCTGGCAAAGATGCAGGTGTAAACACATTATGTCATCAACATCTTTTTCTAAGGTGGCCATAAATCATTTCTGGACCTTGCTGACCAGTAGCTGTTTGAAAAGTATATGACCAAGAGGCTATATACATCCACTTCAACAGAAAATCCGGGACATGCTGTAGTTCAGTTGGTACAGCAGTGGACTCATAATCCAAAGACTGCAGGTTCAGTATGCACCCAGGCCAGTCCAGGTCAGCTGCCTCAGTCAATCCTCTGGAAAGGCACTTAGCTTCCATTTCCTCAGCATTTTCTAGCCAATATTGTTTTGAAATCTGCTGTTAAAAACCAACCATCACCTAAAAAGTTATCAATCATACATGTTCAGAACTACTGTGAGTTTCTAGTATCTATTGATCATTCATATTTCTAGCAATGTGGGCCAGTGGCCATTATTTATACGATTAGATTGCCTCAGAATTTTCCATTTGGAAACTGAATGCAAACATATGAAGCAGTGAAGTTCATCTTATTAGAATTCAAGTAGTTTCTTCATGTTCACAATTATTTTCTGCTTGCCCTTGTAAATATCAGATCATCGCAGTTGGACCAAATCACTGGCTATTTTGGACCATGTGAAATATTATGAGAAAGGCCATGGAACAAATATCTTTTAGTACTTGTTTAAGTTATTATAGTTTTTGCAAGCATAGTCCAAGAATATCAAAGGTTGATTTTCAGCTTTTAAATTTACAGAAGATTATAAATTTCTAGATTAAATCAGAACAAAATAGAGATGCAGTATAGCTTTTAGACTTTTTTTTAAACCAAATTAAAGAAAATACATAGTTATGGTCTGAATTAAAAACATTCTGAAACTTTTCATAAATCAGGCAAGTATTACCACTTCCAACACTATCAAACAGTAATGCATATGCTATACCACTTACTCTCTGCTCCAAACAAGTCCAGTTTTTGTAGCAGAAGTGGGTTTATCGTGCAGGAGGTTCATGACATTTTATAAAATATATAATGACAATGTTTTATTTCTCAGTGCTTTCTTTTACCCTTATCAAATGGGACAAAAGTTAAGGTCAAATGTTTTCCAGAAAAAAAGATAGACCCTCTTCTCACTGCAATCCAATCATAATTCAGAAACAATCTATTGCACCGACTATTTCTCAATAACATGCTGCTAATACTATATTGTTTATATGAACAATATGCCAACTGACTAATAGGAAAGCTATGCAATTAATTGACTTATAATTTGAACAAAGCAACATGAATAGTAATCAAGGTAGCCTATATCTCAAACTGAACAAAAACAACTTAAACAGGTAATACTGGTTCAAGGTTGCCTAACTGACCAAATGTGTGTAAACTCTGACCAATATATATGAAAAAATGTTACCATATGAACCTTTTTTCAGTATTTTGCATACAATTAAATCAGTCAATGTGAATTCACCGAAAACAAATAGCATACAGTGCTTGAAATGATTCGTAAAATATATTTCATCTTTAAACATAGATAATACTAACAGCTTCAATACAAAAATTCTCACTTCATAACCCCATTTCATGTTTATTTTTGGGTCAGTATTTATAATTAAATTTTTTTTCAATCAAATAATCTATTTAACTTTTGCATAAAGGTCAATGAGCTGCTTAAAAATTTTAACAAGTGCAGTGACAATGCAATATAAACAGTCATTATAAATAACATCACCATTAACGTGTACTACCATTAAACACATATTTGAACTGGTCAACGTACATTGGAAATAATGAAAAATATCATATTTAAAACAAATTTAAATGTCATATTTAAACCTAACCATTCAAAACTTAATATTTAATATGGTCTGAATCAGCCCATTTTTGAGCCAAATAAGCCTGGCCCAAATCAGTCATGGTCCGATTCAACCTGTCATCATAGATTCCGTGTATTACAAATGAGTAAGATCCCTATAATGTGATATTTGCGACAATGATCTCTTCTCCCTTATTATAAGAAGTATCCCTTAACTCCTACAGCCCTTCTAGCAAGAAATGTCTGAAATTACTAAACCAGAATTATGGATGTTTGAATTGGAAATATAGTATTAGCACACCCTTCAGTTTGTTTGTACCCGCCTACTGATATAAAAAAATGAAAAGCATCAATGATATAAAAAATGCATGAAACTTTGTCATTTCATTCATTGATTTATAATTTCTAACCTGATTCTTGCTAAGAGTTCCCTAACACTATCGAATTATTGACATTTTAACGCAAACAGAAGCCTGCAATGTAAACAAGCAGATTGCTCATTGTCCATTTCTGGCTTCTAGAATAGTCTATTTCAGTGAAAACTGTCATCTGTGTTCAATATTTGCAATGTCTATCTTCAATATTTCTGAAACAAACTGAATGAAGAAATAGGAGGAAATTTGTATACATGTATTCAAAGCGATGTAAATCCGAAATTAAAGAATTATTGAAATTTTCAACGATGGTGAACTACATCACATTTATTACTAAAAACAGATTGGCACAAGCAAACATGGCAACCGTGTTGTTAAAGAAACTCCCGTTTGATTCGAAACGCAGTGTTCGGGGCCGCCTGGCGACAATCAGGGCAGAATATATCAGTGAATGAAATGACTAAGTTCTGTATATTTTATATCCTTGATGCCTTGTTTTTAAATCAACGGGGGGAGGGTGTATAAACAAATGCATGGTTTGAGAATACCAGAATGCTCGATTCATACTCCCGTATAAAATTATATAAATGAAAGAAATACCCGCTACATACAGCGTTTGTAAAATACCTTCACAAATGAAATCAAGATACGTGCGCAATTTTTCTATACACCTACATACACTGGACACTGTGTCGATTTAGATTCCACTAATTTTATAAATCAAATCCCATTTAGAACCTGTTCATCCTCTTGCATAGAGGCGGCCAGTGGCAAGCCATCTGCAACCCGTGCTACCATCGTCATCAAAACCATTTTACCAAAAATATGTTTCTTCTAAGCTTATATATTCATTGAAATATGTGTTTATTTGGGTTCTTAACTCAATATGACAGTAACAGACAGACTGGCAGACGCGTCGTAATTGACGTGGCTTCGAATGTCCAATAGTGTTCATTAGAGTCACTTCCCCTAAAGCGGATGTTGATTATTTGGTGTATTTCTGAGTCGCGATTAATCAATTTTGTTTTGAAAACTTGGAGTACATATGTGTTTCTAGTTTCTTTGCGATATTTGAATAACATAATTCACATATTTGATTTATTCATTGTATACTACTGGCTGTTTATATGCATTTTCTTTATAACTGCTGCTGAAAATATTGAGTTTATTTGTCACAGGAAGTTCCGAATGAACAAGAAGTCTGCGCATGACTGTCCCACGTAACCACACATCCCAACATGGATTCGATCAAGTTAAACGGAAACTTCAAAAACGTTATCTAAAAGGTTTATTTCATACATACCCCAGCTTCTGAGTCAAAACTGATGGTTTTATCTATATACAAAATCAACACATATAATAATCCAAGTGGACCGTTTAACACCACTGAGGTGAGAAATTATATTACTGTTTTACGCATGTTGTACATCTAATTCGTAAACGGACAAAACTGACAGCTGGTTTCATAAAATACAGATATAACTGTGTGGCTCATGTGTTATGTGATTAAGTGCTGAATAGTTGTAAAATTGCCTCATCAAGTGTGAATTGAATGTAAAGCACCAGTGGGGTATATTCTAATTGTAGATATGGGCCCAGGACTAGTAGCTTCAATAAATAATCACTTGCACAGACTTAGACCTACCATGTAAGACGCATCACATGTTATTTATGTTAGGGTGCTACATCTTACTACCCAAATAACGGCCTTGTATAGCGTATTCCGATGTCAGTTGACATCGGAACGAGTAGTCAGAGTTTCAAGAATATCTCACACACCTGGCAGCCCATATCGACACTCTTCCAGACATTGATATGCAATCAGTATACTTACTGTGCTGTTTTTATCCTGGTGGAATCAAAATCTGACACTAGCAAATGGACACATTTTCATGTTTCGTTGACATACATTTGAATTGTTGAAATGCGACGGTAGTCGAGGTATGCTGAAGTAGGTTCATGTGGGGGATATGTTTCTTGAACGAAATGAAACATTGCTTCAGTTCCAGTAGCATAATATATTTTTATTCATTTCATTAAAGAATAATATTTCAACTTAACCTGATTTCAGCATTCCTGGCTTTGATCGCTTTCCAGCCAACTGAAATGTAGGCCAACGAAACTTGAAAACAGGTCCATATCTTTTGTGAGAATTTGAATTTATTCGAGAAAAGACATCAGAGTCAGTACGGTATGACTGAAACATTATGACTTTATAGAAAATCGTCGCTATTGGTTGCCAGTTGTGTGAGATATTCCAGAAAGTTTGATTTTCGTTACGATTTTAGTCGACATCAAAACACACTACGCAGCACTGTTAGTTAGGAAGTAAGACACAGACATCCAAAACATAAATAACAGCATTGAGATCTTACATGTAGGACTTGCACAGACTGAGTTTATATGCCCTGAATCCAGTTTCTATATGCCCAAAATTGCCTTATTTCTTTCCTTGTTTTATTTGTCAGACAGTGTTGCAGTTGCTCTAAGTCAGATATGAAAAGTTAAAAGCAAAATTATATTAAATTGACGAGTGTTTGTTCAGAATTCAAAATATTTCAAGTGAAGCAACATTTTCCTCCAAGCCCGGAGGTCAGACATTAATTGTTCTATCAATGTCCTTCTTACTCGTTTGATCATTGTTCATTAGCATCTGAAGCATATCTTGGTTTAATGAATCAGTTGTGTTTACACTTGTGATGTTGCTCATGTTTAATTGTTTAACCAGTTTTGTATTACACTGATGTAAACATGAACAAGGAACAGCTCAGTTATAATTCTTTAAATTAAAACCAAAATATTTAGAACAGCACAGCAATAGTTAAAGAAGACCATACCAAAAAATAATACTGAATGTTTCTGCATAAATCATATTTTATGCGTTCTATCCTTTCTATCCCACCTCCACCAAAGTACATGCAATTTTCAAAATCCATCAAGAACCACGTTTTATCCCATTATTACTTAAATACCTCAAAAAACATCTTGTATTTGGCAAAATACCCCAGACAGCATTAAAATAATCAGATTGTTGTTTGTATGTGGAAGCAGGGAATGCTGAAATCGGATTAAGTCCAAGTATTATTTTAACAAAATGAATAAAAATATTCCAATACTGAAGAAATTCCTTAGATAACTTCATTTTGTTCAAGATATCTATCATACTTGTAACTGATTTCAGCATTCCAGCTTTCACCGCATTCCAGCCAACTGAAATGTAAGTAAGCAGAACTTGAAAGCGCTTGTGTGAGAAATTGAATTTATTAGAATAAAAGACATCAGAGTAAGTAAAGTCCAATGAAAATAATATAATAATTTGTAGGAAAGTGTTGATATCTGCTGCCAGATGCATGAGGTATTCCTGAAAATTTGACTTCTCATTCTGATGTTACTTGACCTTGGAACATATTATACAGGGCCATTATTTAGGCAGTAAGATGGTGACCCAAAAAACCCCCACAAATATCAGGGAGGCATCTTACATTACACAGTGCTGTTATTGAGGCAGTAAGATGGTGACCCCCCCCCCCCAACAAAAAACCAAATATCAAGGGAAGGCATCTTGGGACTAATTCTAGCCTTAATCCCATTACTCATCTATGTTTCATTGCACCAGTTACAGTGGCTGATGGCACAGGTCCTGTACCCACTAGACTGATTCAGGCTGGTTTCTGTAAAGCACATAAATATCCAAAACATTATTTTGTCCTACTTCATGTAGAATCACATATGTTAAAATTTAGAGATCACCTAAGCCAAGTATTATAGGTAATCCAAGTAATCAGTTCCCTATTCATAGGCCACATGCATCACATTGTGCACCAAGTTTGCAGATTTCATTAGAAGTGCCATATTGAGATGATCTACTTATGGTTAAAGGCATACATTTGCTTCAGTCAGCCAATTTGCCCTCTTACTATATAAAATTCCAGTTTTCAGTGTAATTAAAACAATTTGTTTATCTGCTCAAAAGAAAAGATTTGACATTAAATGTCATATATTTGACAGTCCCGTGTGACTTTCAGCTTCTTATGAGAACAATGCGAAATGATCAGTGGGTCATGCAGGTACATGGGTATTGTTGTTCAGACAGCAAGAATTTCTGAGGTCATGTTTTCGGAGAGTCAAGCATACATACATACATACTGCATGAACATACATCAGTTTCAAATCAGATATGAAATATATACATCAGAACCCTGGAGTATGTTTCAAAGGGAAATCCTGTGAGTAAGCCAACTCCACGGCAGATAGGTTGAATTTGGCCTTTTTTTTCCTTTATTTCTATGTCAAAGAAATATTTCCAGACTTCAGATTGCTTGGTAGACTTTTTTGTTGGCCATTATTTTGATGTGGCTAGAATTCCAAATGTTTTTCAGGTCATATTTTATTTGTTTAAAAAGAATATTTTGTAAACATTTATGTGACAAACACAAATTGATGTCAGTTTTATATGTAAACATAAAAGCTGGAGATAGACATAATGAAAAAGTCAGATGCTTTTACTGCATTAAATATGGCTGCCACCCAAAAACAAAACAATCATCAGAAAAAATGATTTTTTTTTATCATGAATAATGTACATTTTGTAATACCATAATCATTAAGACTGAAATGTTTTTCAAAACATGTATAGGGCCTGCACTAGGCTTTGCATTTGTCACCAAATGCAATTTTTTTTTAAAGTGGCACTATTGTTTACTGACCGCCGAAAGTTACTGGTGACAAATTTTATAAAGTAAATTTTTAATTTTTCATTGATATAAGTCACTTGGGCCACTGAATACATTTTCACCAACTGCGGCAGCCAGTGGATCATGTCAGGAGATAATGAATAAGACATTATTCAAACATGATTGCAGCAAACTGCAAGCTGTCAGTTTTGAGAAGTAATGTGATTAGTAGGAAATAAGGAATGACCAGGGGATATACTTGATTCTTGAACAGGTTGGCAAGATTTAGTATCATTTGCATGTGATGTTAATTTATGTTTATTGCAAACTGTGAGTCTGAGATGCACTTGGGACTGCTTAGTGTTTTAAGGATTATTTACTTGATAACACGTTTTTGTGGTCTGAACTTAACTGAGTAACATAAGATGCTGCTACAAGGATGCCAGTTGTTGACTGTAAAGGGATCAACAGATCAAACTAGTAACCAATATGTAACAATTTTAGGGCATACAAACACTGAACTTAATCTCCCTTTCAACACCAACCTCAAAGGCAAATGAAGATAATAGGTATGGCTGGCTTCTGGGATGAGTTAGTATGTTTCCTCATTCTTTACTGACAGTGGTAACAAGTCTTTATCAGGTGCAAAGAGTATGGTTAATCTGGTTCTGAAAAACAAAGATTTATATCCAGCTGAATTTGAACCAGGATCCAGGTTACTTGTTGCCCCTGTTTCTATTGCAGACTGTGAGAGGGGATTCAGTTGCCACAATCTGATTGTTAGGAGTCTATGCTCTTAAAATAAGTAACAGAATAGAGTCAAGACAACAAGCTTTGTAAAATTTAACAAATAATTTATTTCCCTAGAATACAAAGTGAAAAATGAGAAAAAAAGAACTTATGATATTGCAAATTAAATCCAAAAATAATCCAAGAATTAAAGACACAATTCTAGTAATAAAAAGTCCTGAATAAAATTCAATAAAATAAAAATGTTTGATTATAGTTAGTGAATGAAAGAGATTGCTTCATATAATCTGAAAGAAATGAAATCAACACAAAAACATGAATACCAATTAATATTTTTAAAAGTTCAGGTTTGACAACAGTGACAATGACTATAAGTAATAAATATTTATTAGGAAACAAAATATTCAAACTCTGACTTAATTTATACCATAACCAATTTACACATTTACCTTTATAAATGAATACTTGTGTATCAGTTGTTGCAGTAGGGTAATTTTTCACAAAGTGAACTCCAAGCCATCTAAATCCAAGCGACTTAGACATTTGTTGGTGATAAAGTGAAGTAGTCTCAGCATGCAGGAGCAAGTTGTGTGATCAATTAGCCCTTCAAATCTGTGTTGATACTGATGGATGATTTGTGGCATTGATATCATCTATTCATAAATTTGAGGAATTGTTTGCTGGCACATATATCTGCAAGATGTCAGTGCACATTTGAGGCATTTACCTATAATTCTTGTATCTCTTGAGCTACAGTTGGTTGTAGGGTCCTCTCCAAGATATGTACAGTTGGTTGTAGGGTCCTCTCCAAGATGTGTACAGTTGGTTGTATGGTCCTATCCATGATGTGTACAGTTGGTTGTAGGGTCCTTTCCGTGATGTGTACCGTTGGTTGTAGGGTCCTCTCCATGATGTGTACAGTTGGTTGTAGGGTCCTCTCCATGATGTGTACAGTTGATTGTAGGGTCCTCTCCATGATGTGTACAGTTGGTTGTAGGGTCCTCTCCATGATACGTACAGAATATTTATGGATCAAGTCCATATATTTGACAACTTGTATATCCACAATGTACAACAAAACCCTGTGGCCATTAAAATTCTTGTGGCTACATATGGCTTTTAACAAATAGTAGTAAATGCTTAAACTATGTTTTGGGCAGATTTTCATGAAGCAGAGTTGTGCATTTTGATGAACAGGTGACAACAGACCTACAGATTGTCCATCAGTATCAACACAGATTTTGGGTCTGGTTTATTGGACTAAGTTGTTCAATACTATTTCATGCTGTATGGTTAGCTTTGGATATGGTATATCCCTAAGCAAACAGTAATAAATTGTTTCCTGCAGCATGTACCAATTTCAAATATAGACTCCTATGAAATATAGACTCCTATCCCAGCATGCACTGTGGATGAAGCTGGACATGATTACCAAGAGCTGTTCAGGTTTAACATCATGAAAGTCTTGCACTTAAAATGGAAACAGCTTTGATAATCTTGCCATTGAGATACATATGGTTGTTGTTGCAAATTTAAGTATTTAAAGAATCAGAATACATTTCATCCCAATGTTACAAATATTTTGCTTCATTTAGTTGGATCTGTAGTTCATTCCACATAGCATAAAAAATTTCTCATATTTGTAAACTCCGTAACTTTTCAGGTCAGCATTATTAAATGTAGCTGAAAGTACCTAATTTCTTTCACATGAAGTATTTAAAATGAATTAGGTACTTGTAGCTATATTTAATGATGTTGACCTGAAAATTTTCTGAGTTACAGATAGGAACATTTTAGATGTCATGTGGAATGAACTATAGATAGGGGTACAGTCTGAAAAGGGGCTGGTCAGTATGTCAGTTTTCTCCATGTATGCTTCACATCAAACAGTGTGGTTGATGTAAACGTTCTTGTTAATGCTTTTGTTGAATCAGCTCTTGATAGGGATACAAGCTTCAGAGGGTCCTGGAGAAAACTAGAGCTGTAATGCATGAACTCTAAGCAGTAAATGTGGCTGCTCAGAATTTCAAATACATATACAGTAGTCCCCCTCTTGAATGGCCCCTCCGACCAGCGGCCACCCGCTCCTTATGGCCAGAATCCGATGGCACCGACGAATTTGTGTTCAAAAGTACCCCTCACGAAAGGCCACCCGGCTAACGTGACCAGCGACCAGCATATTAGTGGAAATATATAAAATTTACCCCTCACAAGCGGCAGCATTTTATTTTGTAATATGTATCCAGAACCAATTTTATTCATAATGTGTGTTAAGTAATCCAATTTCTGTTTCCCGATGTCAGGTTTTCGTTACTGAAAGAAGTGTTGACTAAAGTACATGTACCACTAAGGTTAATATTATATCATTTATGCCTCACAAGAAGCCACATTTATTCCATAAAGCCGAGAAAGACTCAAATTTTAATCCATACAAAAAGGTAAGTACACATAATCCGATTAGCCTTACTGCTGTGTTATAATGAGATGTCAGGTTTAGTCACTATGATAATTGTCAAGATTACAATTATTGAACAGTAGTAACAGCTGAGAAGTGGCAGTATTGATGTACAATACACAAGTCAGCGGGAAAATGGTTTGATAGCCTTTATGGCTTCCCTTAATAAGATTTTGAGCTTGTTCATTTTCATAATTAGTGGCTATTACTACTGACAATAATTGTCAAGATTACAAATCCTAATGGCTGCGAGGTGCTATTGTTCAGATCAAATCTGCGTACATATCAAAGCTGTTTTGGCTTCTCTCCCTTAGTGTAAAGAAATGTTAACACAAATAGGGTACCAGACTGCGACTAATGAATCACGTGACAAGATCGCTGCCTTTAAAAAACATGTGGCATTTTGTTTAAATGCAGAAAAGTTGTTTTATCAGTCTTGTAGTTGGAAACACTGATGATTACAACCGGACGTAATTGTCAAGATCATAACAGGGTCAGCATAGTCTAAAAATAGATTTTTGCAGACACGCACAGAGAAATTAGACTTGAACAAAACAGGGTACCAGACAAAGACTGAAAAATCACGTGACAACACATTCCTTTACGAACAAGGCAATTCATCCACTCTGCAAAAGTTTCGTCTGCATAATTAAATCGCATACAGTTAGCAACATCTGAATAAATCATTATAAAACATTAACATGTCATCACGTAAATGGAGACAATTATTTTAGAAAAAAGTCGGTTATTCTACTCGATGACATAGGGTGAGGTGGGGAGGGGGAACTTGCCGAATGATTTTAGGTAGAAAAGACTCAAATAAAACAATTTTATGTTGAAAAGACTCAAATAAACAACGTCGTAAACGATAAGGAGATTATTCAGCAGCAGTGGGAAAATGGAGCAAATGGAAAGAGAATTATGTATGTACCAAGATTTAAATGACGCTTTTGAATGGTTTTGCAATGTGCATGACAACAACACCCTCTCGCATATCACGCTTACGCCAAGAATAAGAACTATTAATGCATATTCAGCTGAAATAAGTCTATTATTATAACAAGAGGAACCTTTTAACAATTAATGTTATTTTTAAATGAAGATATTAAATGCTTTGAAGAATGTAGCTTTCTTACTGCGTACATTACATATACTTCTCACAAAAAAAATTTTCCCCCTCTGGAAATGCCACTCGTCTTATAAGGCCACTTTCCCAGTGCAGAAGGGGTGGCCGTATAAGAGGGGGACTACTGTATGTTTAAGTGTTTTACCTATCTGTAATTTCAATATATAATCAAGGTACTCCTGTCAGTTAATATTAATTGCAATATATAATCAAGGTACTCCTGTCAGTTAATATTAATTACAATATATAATCAAGGTACTCCTGTCAGTTAATATAAATTGCAATATATAATCAAGGTACTCCTGTCAGTTAATATTAATTACAATATAGAGTTTCTGCTGTGCTCATTTTAAGTTATATGGCCAGAATACATTGTATAACATCTTTCAACTCAAACCTAACACTTTCAAAGTACAAATAATCTGCATGAATGTGTGAGTGTGTGTGTATATATATACATATATTTTTTTTATTTTTTTTATTGCATTTCTCTTTGTTCTCCCCCTTCTCCTTGTTCAACTCTCACTTCTCCCTATTCTGTCCAAAAGGAGAAAGTCACTTCTCCCTAAAGTCTAGCTTGACCCCTGATGAATTGGATATCACATATACTCTCTGTGTCTACCTTAAAGTATACTGTAGCTGTGCATTTAAAATAGGTATCCAATCATGAGGGGCAATACTTTTTAGTCTCATAATAAAGATTACATTATTTAAATACAAAAAATATATAGTAAATGTATTTAATGGCCACTTGGCCAACACATCAGCAATGGCATTTACAAAGTTATCAACCAAACAGAAAGTGCTCAATAGAATCTTACGGAGATCAGATTCAGAGACTTTAATTAAAAATAAGTATATGCAACTTGTATAAAATGATGATCATAAACTACAAAACCATCCAAATGTTAAAAAAATCAATTAACCAACACAGACCACCTCACATTCATTACTTACCAATGACATCTTTGCTGCTATTGGGTTGCTGTCTTTCATCATAGTGTACATAAAATTCTGTAATGTCTGAAACAAAAACAGTTTTATTGTCAAATAAAATAGGACTTTTCTGCAGTTCCATTGCATATAGAAACTTCTCCTCGAGCGCACAAGGGACTATTATCAAATATATGAACGAGCATATGAAATGTAAATTTTGCTATAGTACTTAGGCTACACATGTATCTTATAACTTATTTAGATGACAAAAGGATTGCATGGGTAAAGGTAACATAAAGGGTCTAGTCTATGTGGATGGCATGAGCAAAGGTAACATGGTCAATTCTATGTGGATGGCATGTACAAAGGTAACATACACAGTCTAGTCTATCTGGATGGCATGGACAAAGGTAACATACTGGGTCTAGTCCATCTGGATGGCACGGGCAAAGGTAACATACAGGGTCTAGTCCATCTGGATGGCATGGAGAAACGTAACATGCACGATCTAGTCTATCTGGATGGCATGGGCAAAGGTAACATACTGGGTCTAGTCTATCTGGATGGTATGGACAAAGGTAACATACTGGGTCTAGTCTATCTGGATGGCATGGACAGAGGTAACATACACGATCTAGTCCATCTGGATCGCATGGGCAAAGGTAACATACACGGTCTAGTCCATCTGGATGGCATGGACAAAGGTAACATACTGGGTCTAGTCTATCTGGATGGCATGGACAAAGGTAACATACAGGGTCTTGTCTATCTGAATGGAATGGGCAAAGGTAACATACACAGTCTAGTCCATCTGGATGGCATGGACAAAGGTAACATACACGGTCTAGTCCATCTGGATGGCATGGACAAAGGTAACATACAGGGTCTAGTCTATCTGGATGGCATGAACAAAGGTAACATACTGGGTCTAGTCTATCTGGATGGCATGGACAAAGGTAACATACTGGGTCTAGTCTATTTGGATGGCATGGACAAAGGTAATATACAGGGTCTAGTCTATCTGGATGGCATAACATACAGGGTCTAGTCTATCTGAATGGAATGGGTAAAGGTACACAGGGTCTAGTCTATCTGGATGGCATGGACACAGGGTCTAGACTATCTGGATGGCATGGGCAAAGGAAACATACTTGGTCTAGTCTATCTGGATGGCATGGGTAAAAGTAACACAACATCTAGTCTATCTGATGGCATGGGCAAGTATATCATACATGGTCTAGTCTATGTGGATGGCATGGGCAAAGGTAACATACTGGGTCGAGTCTATCTGGATGGCACGGGCAAAGGTAACATACATGGTCTAGTCTATCTGGATGGCATGGGCAAAGGTAACATACTGGGTCGAGTCTATCTGGATGGCACGGGCAAAGGTCAATCTGATTCAAACCAGATCTCCACTGTCCAATGTGAAAATCTGACAGCAACCACTTAGAGGTCATGTTCTGGTAACCTTTGAATTAGCAAATGGAAATGCAGCTTCAGAAATCTGCAAGTGAATCAAATCATTCGGCACACACTGATGTTAGAAATACTGCTAAGTCTCCTAAATGAGAAGATATAAGACTTCACCTGATTAGCTGATAAAATTAGCAATTATGATAATAACAAAGGTTACTAGAACATGACCCCTAACCAGTCATTGTCAGATCTTCATGTAGAACAGTGGAGATCTGATTTTAATTAGATTGGGTTAAAGGTAACATACAGGGTCTTATCTATGTGGAAAGGCAATGGCAAAGGTAACATACAGGATCTAGTCTACAATGTGCAATTGTAGGATTCACACTAAGTTTTAAACACAGCACAAAACAAATCAACAGAATGGGAGAAAATTGTACACTGTATTTGCAAGCCCTACCTTCATTTCTTTGCTGGGAAGGGGGATTTCACCCCCTTCATTTTTAGTTCTTGAACACACAGTGAACAGAACAGAAAGTCAAACTTTCCAATATGTATTTCATAATAACCAAAACATTAACTATACTGTTAATTTCAGAAGCCAACTTGTGATATGGTCCATTCCTGCACAAGTAGATAAAAATTTACCCTATATACGTGACAATGAAGCATCAATTATTGGTAATTGTCTGTTTACATGTCCAATGCAAAAAAAAAGGTTAGCAGTGTTTTAGAGAATCATGAAAAACTGGTTGAAAATTAATTCTTTTGCATTTTAAAACATGGGATAATCTGTACACAAACTATAACAGTTTCATCTTACATACATTGTAAATTTAAATAAACAAATTAAAATTTGGGTTGTTTTTTTTTAAGTTTAATACCAAATTTTGTGCACAAGTCCTGTTAACCTTTCATTTATCCAGCAAGTGTTGCAAATATTATGCCATAAAAAAAACAAATACTGATATTAAAAGTTATATTCCATTCCTCCATGCTAAATTTTTTAAAGAACTTCCCTGGGAAAACTAAAATACCATAGGTAAATAAAGATTTACTTCAATTTTCTTGGCTTTAAGGTCCGATAAAGGTAGTAAACGAATATTAACTTACTCACTGGCATACTTTGGCAAAGAACTTTAAATGAGTAGAATACTAGTGTGCACCTCAGGAAGCAGGAGACTTACCGTGTTAAGTTTGGAGTTTTTGTGACGGAGGTTGACATTCTTGATGTCTGATACTATATAGCTGTACAGTGTTTTCCTTAGTAGCTTGTCTTGACACCTGAACAGCTCAAAGAAAAGCTCCAGAACACCTGTAGCAGAGATGAGACCTTTGTTCCTTAGCAGTATCAAGGCCTTGCAGAGGCTCTACAAACAGAAATTTATACCATCAAAACATGCCCCAAATTCTTCATCAGTACATTTCCAAGATTTAGAAAATACAATGAAATCCAAAAAGGTCAAACACTTTTTCATTCACCTCATTTATACAAATTTATAAACAAATCTGGACAGATAAATGAATGAGCAGATAAATGAGGTAATATCTTCCTGGGTTCTCCATGAGACTCGGAATGTTCAGTACAGGACTCATTCCTTTTAAAAAAAAACTGGAGTTCAAGCCATAAAAAGAGGAGTCCCAATAAAGTGACCTTACTGTCCTTGCAATAATTCTTAATATTATGCATGCAAGTATTGCTCTGTCACCAATATGTCATCAGATTGTGAATGCTCATATATTGCAAAATATTTCTTATTATAATCAAAGAATGGAAATCTAAGGCAACTGGGAACTGTGATAATTGTGATTGTGAATTATGTTACATCTATAACAATTCTCAATGACTTTACCTTTCCATTCTTTAATTTTGAATGCAGCTAGAAGGAATCAAGGTGACTGAAATTTCTTTTTTATATAGTTTTTTTTTTTTAAATTTAATTAGCTTACTTCTGTTTAAAATAGATTTGTCAAGAAACTGAAGAAACAAATGAATTTATTCCATTCACATTTCTTCATCACAGAGCAACACAGCATACTACATTCATTGTTATCTTAAACTTTAAGAGACTTCTCCACCGTAGCATTGTAGGTTTAGAATCAGAACCCTTAAGTTTGTGTCATTCTGCAATCAACTTCATCCATCTGTTACAGTGTCTTGTTTTAAACATTCAGTCTTGATACAATTATGTGACAAGAAACAATGTTCACAAGCCACAGAGATTGTGGGAGAAACCAGAACACTTCAGCTACAATAGCTACCTTGAAAACAAGTGCAAGTTGCACAATGCCAAGTATTTATCCTGCAGACTTATTCCTGCAAGTGATTCTACAAACTCCCTTGAACTGTACCATGTCATCATCCATTCTTTAACTTTTAACTATACCAGATTCCCCAGCATAATGTGCAACAAGATCTGTGAAAGCATAAACACCATAAGGCTTGTCACCAATGTAAAACTGCCATCAGAAATGCACACATTTTACAATCACACAAAACCGAAAGTATATCTGTGCATGACGTTGAAAATCAGCATAACGAATGATGATTTATTACTAGTAACAAGGGAGTTGTTATTTTTCCAACAAACAAAACAAGGCTCAAAATCTTGGCATAATTTTTCTAAATATGGCATATGATAAAATGCAAGTGTTCCAAACACTGCAGATGGAATTAAAATACAGTAGTCCCCCTCTTATACGGCCACCACTTCTGCACCTCAAAGTGGCCTTATAAGACGGGTGGCCTTTCCAGAGGGGAACTAATTTTTTGTGAGAAGTATATGTAATGTACGTAGTAAGAAAGCTACATTCTTCAAAGCATTTAATATCTTCGTTTAAAAGTAACACTGATTATTATAAGGTTCTTCTTCATATAATAAGAGACTTAATTCAACTGAATATGCATTAATAGTTCTTATTTTTGGTGTAAGCGTGTTATGCGAACGTGTGTTGTTGTCATGCACATTGCAAAACCATTCAAGAACGTCATTTAAATCTTGGTACATACATAATTCTCTTTCCATTTGCTCCATTTTCCCACTGCTGCTGAATAACCTTGTCGGTTACGATGTTGTTTATTCGAGTCTTTTCAACATAAAATTGTTTTATTCAAGTCTTTTCTACCTAAAATTGTTCGGCAAGTCCCCCCTCCCCACCGCACCCAATGTCATAGAGTAGAATAACCGACTTTTTTCTAAAATAATCGTTTCCGTTTATGTGCTTACATGTTAATGTTTGGTAATGATTTATTCGGATGTTGCTAACTGTATGTGATTTAATTATGCAGACGAAACTTTTGTTGAGCGGATGAAATGCCTTCTTCGTAAAGGAAGCGATAAATCTGTTGTCACATGATTTTTCGGTCTTTGTCTGGTATCCTGTTTTGTTCAAGGTTAATTTCTCTGTGTGTGCCTATGTCTGCACAAAATCTATTTTTAGCCTATGCTGACCCTGTTATGATCTTGACAATTACGTCCGGTTGTGATCATCAATGTTGCCAACTACAAGACTGATAAAACAATTTTTTCTGCATTTAAACAAAATGCCATGTGATTTTAAAGGCAGCGATCTTGTCACGTGATTCATTAGTCGCAGTCTGGTACCCTAATGATTTTACATTTCTTTACACTAAGAGAGAAAAGCCAAAACGGCTTCAACATGTACGCAAATTTAACCTGAACAATAGCACCTCGTGGCCGTTAGGATTTGTGAACTTGGCAATTATTTTAAGTAGTAATAGCCACTAATTATGAAAGTGAACAATCTCAACATCTTACTGAGGGAAGCCATAAAGGCTATCAAACCATTTTCCCGCTGACTTGTGTATTGTACATCAATACTGCCACTTCTCAGCTGTTACTACTGTTCAATAATTGTAATCTTAACAATTATCAGAGTGATTAAACCAGACATCTCATGATAACACAGCAGTAATCGGATTACGTGTACTTACCTTTTTGTATGGAATAAAATTTGAGTCTTACTTGGCTTTATGGGATAAATGTGGCTTCTCATGAAGGGTAAATGATGTAATATTAACCTCGGTGGTACATGTACTTTAGTCAACACTTCTGTCAGTAACAAAAACCTGACATTGGGAAACTGAAATCGGATTACTTAACACATGTTGTGAATAAAATACTGGTTCTAGATACATATTATAAAATGAAATGCGGCCGCTTGTGAGGGGTAAATTTTATATTTTTGCACCAATATGCTGGCCACTGGTCACGTTAGCGGGATGGTCTTTTGTGAGGGGTACTTTTGAACACAAACTCGTTGGTGCCGACAGATTCTGGCCGTAAGGAGCGGATGGCCGCTGGTCAGCGGGGGCCGTTCAAGAGGGGGACTACTGTACAATGGATTAAAATGTGCCAAAATGATGCTTATTAAAGCAAGGTATCAAATCACACTTGCACATAATTAGCCATGTGATCTAAATGATAATAAAGCATAGACAGACAATTAATGGACTCAATCTCATTATCTACTAAGAACCGGCCTAAGCAACTTCACCTAATCCCTTTACAACCAAAAGGACTCAGTTAACGTGAACAGTACAAAAATGATACTTGCTTGAAAGAAATAGACCCCAATAAATGAGAATTGTGCTTAAAAAAAAACATGAGCACCAAAGAATTTTCATGCATCCAAAAATTACCAAAAATATATACTTATTATTTACACCAATTTTGGCATCCCAGAATATCCTGGTGTTCTGAGAAAATTTATTTGGATACCTAGGCATTTAGGACAAAAAGTATTCTGTCCTACTGATAAAAAAAATGCTGAACTCAAGATCCAGAGTTTCCACCAAAAGCCCATCAGAAACGAGTTTTCAAAAGCATGGCCCTTTGTGATTGGGGATCTTAAGATCACACTCAAACTCAAGAGTTTATGATTCAAGGCCTGATTAAGAATACTTACATCTATACTATGGTCCCTTACTATAATACCATTCTAAGGTATGCTGTTATAATGAGGTCACCTTATACTGAGGTAGGTTACATATCAAAACAATATTCAGTTCACAAATAGAATCCACATGCATATGCATGTTATATCATGTCATCTTATACTGAGGTAGGTTAAATATCAAAATATTCATTTCACAAATAGAATCCACATGCATACATGTGTATTATGAGGGATATTGCTACTAAGATTAGAGAAGAAATGTATCTAGAAATCACATTCTTGATCTGACATGGAATTCACATTTTGAACTCAAAGGTCAAAACTCTACTATGTCATGTAATTTAATTTGACTATACTAATATGAGAAAATGACACTAGAAAACTTCACAAACAAACTGTTTTTTCAATATTCTGCAGCTGGTTTATGACAAAAAGCATGGGCCAGAATTAGAGAACATGCTGCAATCTGCTAAACACATAGAAAATTGTAGAACTTGTGAAGACTTCTATGAAAATTTCCATTCCTGAAGAAAAGAACACCACAAATTTTTCCCGTCATAATTATCAAATATGGTTAAATTGATTTTTTATATCTCTTGCGGATTTATAGGACATGAAATGGCAGGATGCTGAAACAACTCTTCTATAAAAAGATGCTGGAAAGAAAATTCATAGCGAAGCAAGTTTGATTGGCAAAGGGGTACAAAGCAATCGAGACAAAAACATTTATCTCCTTTTAAGAGTTTGATGGAATATAGCAATAACATAATATATCTTGACTAAAAACACATGCACTACCTAGTCCAATGAAACCTGTCTAATAAAACGATTACCTGACCTGAAAAGATTTCTACCTGCTAACAATTTAAAATATCGAAGTTCACATCCTAAATAGCAACCCATCCTAAGAGACATTTTTTAACTGTCTTGTAGTGGCTGCATGCCACAGGTTTCATTAAAAGTATCTATTACTGATTTTGATTTTTATCTTTCCAATATTATAGAGTATGTGTCCTCCTTCAAATGTGTGTACAGGGTTTGGTCCACAAATTTATTAACAGGTCATGTAATTGCAGTTTTCTGTATCTCACTTTTGGGCCATCTTAGAGTCTCCAGACTAGAGGATCAACAATGATATCCCCCTTGCAAATCATGCCATATGCAAAACCAAGTCTGGCAAATTTCAATCCTGTGGCTTAGGAGATGTGGTTTTGGACAGATGAACAGATGATTCCTCTTGACAGATGGCTGGTATAAAGAAATACCCTTCTAAAGTGTGAGGATAAAAATAAGTGTTTACCATTCTAACTGTGCGGTCCAACACTGTGGCATGTCTTTGCAGAATATTCTTTAGCTGTTGTGGGAATTCACTCATCTCCTCAGGATAGCAGTGAGATACCTTTGAGATTAAAAAAAAATGTGTTTTGTACATATAAACCTTGTTCAGTTTTGTTTTGACAAATTAATAAGAAGTTATGATCATTTTCAGAAAGAACCTGTGAGGACAAGTAACTTGACTTTCCCAGAAGGTACTGTAGTACTAATATTCCAAACATGAATTCACCTAACATATCTTTCTTAGAATGATAACTATATCTTGGAATGACAAATATGTCTTGAAATGATAAATCCGCCTTGGAATGAAAATTATATTTTGAAATAATAAATATATCTTGGAATGATAAATTTGCTTTGGAATGACAACTATGCCATGGAATGATAACTATGCCTTGAAATCATAACTATGCCTTGGAATGCTAACTATAACTTTAAATGTTAAATCTGTCTTGCAATGAAAGCTATGTCTTGCAATGATAACTATGCCTTGCAATGATTACTACATCTTGGAATTATAACTATATCTGCTATTCAATGCATTTCAGCTGTCAGTATTGAAAGTCACTGTCTTCATAGCCTTCAATTTCTGTTTTTAGCCTCTAACCCTTTAAAACAGGATTCTTTCTCTAAATACTGGATTCATTCCTTGCCCTACATTAAGTTTAATAAATATGAATAATTACCTGAGCCAGAAACATCACCAGTTCATCAAGTGTCTTTGAAAACTGTGAGGGCCTAAGCTGGAAAATTTCAAGGTGTGACTGATAGTGCCTGTACTGTTGAAGAAACTGAAAAAGCAATGAAAAGTTTAGACATTTAAAAAGGAAATTCATAACTCCTCATATGAAAACTGTAACTGCCACTAATCAAAATTTAAAATTCCAACATACCTGCCAGCCTAAAACAAGCAACTTTCAAAGCTAATCACCTACACTGTATACAATCAACAGGTTAAATAATGGTTTTCTCCATGATTTCCTTTTCCTCATGTTCACAATTGTACGGGATTAATTGGTCTTGCTCATTATTCATATTTCACGCAAAGTAAATTGTCATTTATCATATTTCACACAAAGTAAATTGTCATTTATCACATTTCACCCAAAGTAAATTGTCATTTATCATATTTCACACAAAGTAAATTGTCCTTTGTGAAAAAATACACTCACCATTATTCACTTCTTTTCTTAATCTTCTTTTTCTCTGCACCACCTAACCTATTTATTTGTAAGGCTCCACATGAACATTAAGATCATTAAAAGTTCAGGTGAGGAATGATAGTTGTGCACATATACTCTGTGTCCTTGATTCAAAAGACCACAATTGCTGAGCAAAACAATCATAACTTCTTTGTTTTACTCAACTCACCAACATTTAATTGCAGTCCTTCATGATAATTCTAAAGGTCTATACCTTTCTCACCAATGTAAATATGGTAGCCAATGCATTATCCACTACCTGCTTCACAGAACTGAATCAACTTTATGCCACACATGCTAGGTTTGGCAGGGGTATAAAGACCAGGGTTTTACATCAAGTAAAAATGTGGGTAAATCACATATCGTACCTGAAATTCACTCACTGCAATCTGGACCAGAAGGTCTAATTTTGTATCAGATGTGCTATTAAAGGGTAAGGCTACAGTGACAAATTTTAAATTCCTGACTTTCACAAGTCACTTGTGTAAATATATTGTCCCTTTAAACATTTTTTGTAAACTAGCAGTCAAGTATTGTAGTTCATCAGATTTGTTCTTGTGTGCACTGTCACTGCTGCTTATTATGGTGGTAAACCTACAAAGTTCCAGCTGATACACAAGTCACCATAAATTTGTACAAATATAATGCTGTGAGATTTGAGAAAATGGAAGATCTATAAACTATCATCAGAATTTATGTGTCACGTTGTGTGAGAAAATTATTAACAATTCCTGTCTCATGTTTATAAATGTCTTCTGATAGAATTCATAATTCAAAGTACTTTGGGTATGTCAATCTGTGCTATATAATATTACAACTTTAGACTGATTCTGAAACAAAGAAACTACCTGTCTGTGAATTAGCCATTGTGTTACAGTAAAATTCGCAGTTACTTCCTTTGAAGAACCTTGCTGCGGGACGAGAAATGCCGCTTGTTTGCAATTATGTCACTGGTCGGCTTAGGCTTGGAGACTGGAAACCCAACATTATGACACCTCAGTGATACTACCCCAGACCATTTTCAAAGAGACCACCAGTATCCAATCAGAACTAAGATAGTCAAATTTTGGACGGGTTTCTCATGCAGCCAGAGATTATTCTGTTACTGTCACTGTAAAAGAGTCAATTCATGGCTGTACATTGGCAAGAGCAGATCATAGGGAAGTTGGAGACACTAGACTGCGCTCCAAGTGCCAAAGTTGTGCACTCGTTAAAAGGGCAGAAAAGTGAGTTCTAGGAACTTTGGACGAGATTGGAACAAAGACTTCTGAGGAAGCTTTCCTGGTGGAATCAGATGCCACTTGAAGATTAGAGAGAAGAAGACATGGAGAGCACATAGAGACAGGCAGCTGTGCGAGGAAGGAGGGCCAGAGACAAAAACAAGGGGACTGGAAGTACCAACAAGGAGGACCAAGAGAACAGAAACAAGGGTACCGGAAGAACCGACAAGGAGGGCAGAGAGAATGGAAATTAGGGTACCGGAAGTACCAAAAGGAATACAAGGTGGAAGTTACAGATGAGTAACACAGAAGGGATACAGGATGGGAACCCTCTCACCTTTAATTTTGTGGGATGAAATAATTGGCAATTTGGATAGGTCGTGTATTAATTGGAAATAATTGCATTGAAAAATTGTCCTGTAATTGTGGAATACCATGATAGAGTTTATTAAACTGTTATACCTTTCACCTTATTAATTTTATATTTTAAAACCTAGAGCATCGGCTTTGCCAACTCGGGGGTCGGAGCTATTTAACCTTTAAATTGTCTGTCCTTCTCTGGGGTTAGTAATAATCCCATAGGGGGCACGTGACATCGTGTAAAAAAAGGGTTTAAGAAACCAAGCAATGTGACATTATCGTTACAAGAAGCTGTTAAAGCCATTCATCAGGGTTGATCTTTCCTTGTCCTAGCTCTTGAACATAAATGGGAGACAAATAAAAACCCTGGGGCTAAAGGACATTTGAAAGAAAAGGAAAACATATTCATTTGCTGCCATTTGTTTCCTCCTTATTGATGTTCTAGGGCCCTTGGGGAAAGCTATCCAGGTTTTCATCAAAGTAATGTATTTGATGCGGGTCAAATGAGTACTATGCTTCAAGTAACATGTGACACCATTAATACTATAAGGCAAGTCAAAGGGCCATTTGTACAAGAATTTAAGGACCACTTTGAGCATTCAGGTGGCAATTTTCATTCAGTTTAAAAGCAACAAAGGCAGTGAAACAAAAACTTTTAAATTTAAGTACATCCAGGGCTGAAAGCCAGATATTTAGACAACCTTTCCAAGTGCTGGTTGTCTCATTAAAACTGAGATTTATATCTGCTGAATAACCTTGGCAAAGACATGGGTTTTTTTTCAATCAATGGGCATATTAGTGTAACTATGACTGCCAATGCAATATCTACCACCTGCTCTATACACCTGAATCAACTTTTTGCCAAATGTGAGCAAAGGAATAAACCCAGATATTAAGATATTTCCAAGGGTAAGTAACCTCATTATATAAGATGTCCATATCCGCTGAATAAACCTTGGTAAATACATCTGCTTTTTCAATCAATAGGGATATCATGTATAAGAGATCACTTTGATTATTCTCATTGTCTGCCAGGTGTAGAATAGTAAGACATGTATCCCTACTCAATAATTTGCTGAAATATGGTGTCCATATCATATTGTCAGCTGCCCAGTATAAATCTGCAATTATATTTAAAATCTGCCTCATTTACTCACTGATCTGAATAAATATTTGTTTGATCCACTAACAAATGCAATAAATCATCAAAATAGTGTGTATAGGCTCAGAGTTATCCAATTCTACTTTAAATTTCAAAATGCTATTGAATGGCACATCTCTTTACATCAGCCAGCATGTAAATTGGCCTTGTGTTAGGTAACATTTTCAGGCTCAAAATCACTTATAAGTACTTCCATAAACACTTTCCCAGCTCCAGTAATCTCCTGTCATTAACTCCATCAAAACTGTTATAATTATTATCATCAGCTAGTGTTTGTTTAAGGAAATAATCATTGTATTGGGCAATAACCATTCTGAGTTTTCCAGGTAGCATGTGTTTTAGCAATTATATCACTCCCTCTCTGATAACTCGCAAACCCACTTATAATGCGGGATCAGGCGTGGATCCCATTTTTTAAAACCAGAAAATACCAAAAAAATTTATCCCTAGTTCTTGAACTTGAAGAAAATTGCAATCAAAATTGGTAACTGAAACATTGATATATTGCTCATTTTATGGTCGAAAACGGTAGATAGAACCTGGAAATTTTAATCAACATTCTGAAATTATCAACTTTTAATAAGAAGTCATATAATTGGTTACATTTTTTTTCCAAATGACATTCTTAGTACATCGTAAACATAGAAATTCAAGGAAATTTCAATCAATGATTACCTCACATCTAGTTGTAGGAAGTACATTAATATTTCAATGCCAATTAAATAATTTTAATTAAGTGAAATCTGTGTTTTAATTCTATCATTTCGTTCCTCTTAAGTGTAATCGTCATAAATGCAATATGCATTTAAATGTAAAATGTGGCAATCTACCGTAACAGCTATGAGAACCTAATTAAGTGCCGACCGTGTTTTGATAACTGATTTGCGCAAGTATTTGTTTTGTTGCACTGAATTAAAAGTTGCCTCCTTTGTATTATCACATTAATTATGTCTTTTGAATCAAATAAAGGAGGTGGATAAAAGAAAAGGTAAAAGGCATGCAAATCCTTCATACTTAAAATCTAGCGGCCTCGGTCATATATCAATATTGTACTAAGTGAACAATATAAAAATCGAGTTTCAACATAGACGATTGTCTCACGAAATAAATGTCTTTAGTTTTTAAAGAAAAGGAATCTTGTTTGGTGGTGTATCAACAGTTAGTATAGTTCTCGGCTCAATTAACTCCCAACTTGGCAGTATACTATTAAATACCACTCCAGGAACCAGACTAATCAACAAAACAAAAAGCAATGATGTAATACACAGACGTTTTCGCTTACACATGATGGTTGTTGAAACCAGTTTAAATAATCTTACAAAAGTTCGACATTTTGAAAATAAATGTTATTTATATGGAATAACAAACAACTTCATTAGAAAAAGTGCGTTATTAACAATTATTATCAATGTGATTGTAAAACTAGGATTCAGTCATTAAACAGCTCAGTTTCCTAACACTCCATCCACCCACCCTGGCTTTCTCTATGTCTATGCAGATTTTTTCAATTTTTGGAGGTCCCTCGTTAACAAGCGCCCACACTTATAGTGTGGGCTATGTTTGTGGACCCCGTTGTGCGCAGGTGTATTTGGAAAACTTCTTTGCTAAATGCTGAGCAAGATATGACAAAACATTTGTTCCATACTCCAATGCACCAATCAAATATACTTTTACACCATTTATGTCCAGCTGAAGTAACCAGGTACATAAAGTTGCTTACATGAAAAACAGCAAATGTCAAGCACTACAGGACCTTTAACCGGTGTTGCACATGGCACTGGACACCATATTCCCCATCCTCCAAATATGGAAATCGAACAAAGAAAATAGTAATACATAATGCACCTATACTGCTAAACAATGAGATAATCTTATTTGCTTTCCACCTTAACTCTGTCATCTGCACTGCATTATCATCTTTTCCATGGATACTTACAAATTAATTTTAATATTAATAAATAATTGATTTAATGACAAAATGAGTATTTGCAAACATTTTTCTTTCCTGTCATAATTTTAACCTCAAGACAATTAGATTTTGTCACTGTAGGTATGATTTTAGCCATGAAAATGTTACACTATTTGCCATCAAAGACTTTACTTTACAACTCAGTCAACTACATCAAACCCTGAACATTTTCATTGCCAGATACATAATTTTAAAATAAGTATGAACTGCCATATTACAGTTATTATCATCTTTGACCCTTGTAAACACAAATATAGATGTGGATGGACATCTACTTTTGAGAACACATAGGTGTACTTTTATTCTCACTATAAAGCACATGGTAGTCAAACTTTTGGGCAAAGCAACTGCAGGATACCCACAATCCCACACTTAAGGTACAACACTTTTCAGCAGTAGTACAGCTTATGCTTTGATAAGCACACTGTCCAGGTGGCACCGTCTTCATTTAGGACAAACCAGATATCATAAGTCTTCTGATGAAAACCATTTGTCTATGATTTGTATTCTGGAGTAGTAATGACAACATGATGTTCACAATGGCTGCCATTATCACCTTATTCAACATCAGATCAGGATAATTTTCACTTGGGATCAAATGAACATCAAATATAATGCCAATCCTCCAAATACGGTATTAACAAACTTGTGCTAACAGACAACAGGCCAACCCATAAGCTTTTCTTCTTAATGACCAGTCGAGCGAAATACACCACTCCCTCGATAACTCGCGAACCCACTTATTATGCGGTGTCCGGCATGGCTCCCAATTTTTTTTCCAAAGAAAATATATTTTAAAATGTGCTGAACGTGAAAAAAAAATCGCGATAAGAATTGGTAAATTGGTAAATTGAACCTTGATACATACCATATTTTATGTAATTTTTCATACATGAAAAAATAATTATTAATTTCAGTGTACGAAAAATTATATGTAAAATAAATAATTATCATTTGGTGGTACTTGCCATGTACGAAAAATAAAGGGATCGTACCAAAACAAGTTCTATGGAAAAAAAAGGAACAAATGTTTTCAAAATGTGAAGTGATATTTGTCAAACGTGTCACAAACTGCAAGTATTATTGTGTTCTAATTTACATTATTTTTAACTTGTAGACCCATTAAATTCATGTTGGTAATGGTTAACCCTTGTAAATTTTTTTTTTTTTCATTTTACTTCTACTGCAATCAAATCTACCCATCATTCGATCAACATTGTTTTTTCAAAATGAGTGTCGATCTTTTGTATAAAAAAAAGTCTGCTTTGGATCAAACAATAAAACTAGAATTTATCCAATTCAACACAAAAATTTGTGACATAGTACACAAGGTGTGAAGTCGTACATGTGTTAAGCGAATGGAAACCATGTGGAATAATGTTTTGATGATCTCCTCAATATACTGCAAGTTATCCTGAAATTAATGTTACTCTGTGAGGAAAAAAGTAAACAAAGTACACCGCTATGAAGAGATATTTATTCACAGTTAATCTTAGCACGATTATTAATTGAGTATTCTACACTAACATGCCAACCCAACCCACTCCCCTTTTGCCTCTACGTCGATCCCTTTGTTAGTTTTGTTGTTTGTTATAGGTCCCTCGATAACTCACTCCCTCGCTCATAACGCGGACAATGTTTTTGGACCCCGTTGTGCGCGAGTTATCGAGGGAGTGGTGGATAAGATTTTGCTGTTTGTTTTAATTGTCTTTTACCCAAAGTCCAGCTAGTATCTTAATGTTAATTTCACACATTGCGAGGTATGGTCTATGAATTTAATTTTTTATTTGCTATTATTTGCATACAGCTTGACATCATTCATGAACTATACAATGTAAGATGTATCACATTATTTATGTTTTGGTGCTATCAAAACATGTAATCCTACATGTAAGACCTCGACGCTGATATTTATTGTTTGGGCGTCTAGGTCTTACTGCCAAAATAACGGCACTGTGTAGCATGTTTTGATGTAGACTAACATTGTAACGAAAGTCAAATTTTAAGGAATATCTAACACAACTGGCAGCCAATAATGATGCTTTTCTACAAAGTAAAGTCATGCTGTTTTAGTCAGACTCTGATGTCTTTTCTCTAATAAATTCAAATTCTCACAAAAGAAATATACCTGTTTTCAAGTTTCGCTGGCTTACATTTCACTTGGCTGGAATGCGATGGAAACCGGGAATGCCGAAATCGGGTTAAGTTGAATTATATTTCTTTAACAAAACAAAAATAAATATATTAATGTTAAAAAAAGTGTTCAGATAGCTTCGTTTCATTCAAGATTCGTATCATCTTTGTAACCGATTTCAGTATTTCTGGCTTCCACCACACTGTAGCCAACTGAAATGTAGTCCAACAGAACTTTGACACATGTCCATTTGCTTGTGTGGGAATTTGAATTTAGTAGGAAAAAGATATCAGAGTATGTAAAGCCCGACTAAAACATTATACCTTAATTTGTAGAAAAGCACTGATATGGGCTGCAAAGTGTGCGAGATATTCCTGAAAATTTGACTTGTTCCAATGATAAACGACACTGGAACATGCTATACAGCTCTGTAATTTGGGCAATAAGACCCAGACTCTCAAAACAAACATATCAGCGTTGAGTTCTTACATGTAGGACCACAAAACGTGAATATCATGTGATAACGTTTTATGTTGCAGTGAACCAATGCTCCTGGTTTCTCCTGTCAATAGCCATCAATAGTGCTTTACCGCATAGTCACATTCTTTAAAAAATTCTTAATTATTTATCCCCAAAACCAAACATCTCCACCCCAAAACTGTTCCAAAACATCAATACATGCACTCTAGTCCTACCAAGTAAGACCCATCAGCGATGATGCATCTTACTTGCCTGGCTAACGGCGCTGTATAGCATGTTTTGATGTGTAATGAAAGTCAAATTTTCAGGAATATCACACACAACTGGCAACCAATAAAAGTACAAAGTAATGTTATAATGTTTTTGTCAGATTTTACTTACCCTGATGTCTTCTCACTAATAAATTCAAATTCTCACGAAAGGAATGGACCTGTTTTCAAGTTTCTTTGGCCTACATTTCAGTTGGCTGGAAAGCGATGAAAGCCGGGTATACCGAAAATCGGGTTGGGTTGAATTATTATTCTTTAATGAAACAAATAAAAAATCTATTATGCCTATTGGAACTATAAGCAAAGTTTTGTTTCGTTCAAGAAACATATCCTCCACATGAACCTACTTGATCATACTTTGGCATACCTCGACTACCGTCGCATTGCAACAAATTTAAAGGTGTGTCAATGGAACATGAAAATGCATCCCTTTCCTAGTGTCATATTTTGATTTCACCAGGATAAAGACAGCACAGTAAGTATATTACAAATAAATTAGTAGAAGAGTGTCGATATAGGCTGCCAAGTGTAAGATATTCCTAAAACTTTGACTACTCGTTCCGATGTCAACGACATCGGAACAGGCTATGTAAGGCCGTTATTTGGGTTGTAAGACGTAACACTAAAACAAAAACATGTGCTACGTCTTACATGTAGGACTACATGCACTCTCGACAGTTACCCGTGTCTTGGGACGAGGTTATATATGTTATAAAATTTATTGGAGACATAAAAGAACAATAAATTTCACTTAAAACTTTTTAAGCCGTAAAATCTAACTGCAAAAAACACCATCTGATAAATGAACACGTTTTCTGAAAACTGCCCAACATACGAAATCAGGTGACCATCGAAAACAAGTGCACTAATTAAAAGAAGTTTTCCTTAATGACTTTTGAATTAGTAACTTCCATCTACCTCATCCTTGTAAGTATTTGGGTCTCTCTTTATCAAGTTCTGTAACTGTGGGAGATTGTTCGGGAGCTTATTCTGATTTCTGTCTGTCATTGCTGTCAATGTCTCTCACACGTGAAACTGCCGGAAATTGGAAACCGGATAACGATTCACCTGTATCAATTTAACGACATTCATATTTAAAACTCTTAATTAAAAATAACTATTATAATTTTACTTAAATTTTAATATATTCAAGTTATTTTCAATTTAAAGCAATTGAGATAGTGTGAATTCTAAACTGAGCAGCAAATCTGATAAATGATATTAATTTCTCAATGCCGATTTTGATACAATCGTAGTTAAGTTCGGAATCAGAACTCCTGGTTGCATGCCCTGAACTCATTACTATTTATATACTCAATCCCTACTGTAAAACCAAGACTACCAAACCAAGACTAAAAAATAGTAAAAGTGGCAACCGAAACAAAAAGTAAAGTGACAAGAATAACAGCAAACTGACGTGTTACATTACTTTAGCGCTAGACATTAATCTTACTGGATCTGATAAAGACTTAACATACATTTATACCTTTCACAGTTCTGGTCAATAAAGCTATAAAAAGAAATCATTATACCATCGAAGATAAAAAGTATTCCTATTTTAGGCTATTTACTGTTGGTGAACAAAAACATTCTCTCTAATGTTGGGTTTTTTCGTTTTTTTTCGGTGTGGGTTTTTCGGGGGTTGGGGGTCTTTGGTCTTTTTTTTTTGTTTGTTTTTTATTTTGTTTGTTTTTATGGGTGGGGGGTGGTAGTTTTCGAATACAACAAGGATCCATTTCTCAAATAATAAGATGAAAGTTGCCAATATAAGATTATTTCCTTTTATGTTAAGTACCTCTATGTTGAAAGATCGTGAAAAAGTTTTGTTTTCCTACATTCAACTTCATTTACAGGAGTTATTCACCCCGATTCTCTGTTCGTCATGCTTGGTGTCTGCACCATTATTTCACCAATGACTGTTTTGTGTCAGATATAAATTGGGCACGCAATTTTAAGTTGATGCGATCTTGAATATGTTCAGTTTCCATTATTCTACAATATCATCTAGACAAATCGTGTCCATCGGCTCCTTACTTTCTTTTCCAATACATGTTCATATTGTAAGACCCAAGCAACCGGTAGTGATGTAACTGTCACCAATGGTTATAGTTTAGTATTGTCTACCATCTGTTCTTTATTTTATCATTTTAGTTAAAGTTAAATATGCAACCACGCAATCAAGGGTGTGGTGAGTTGTGACAAAATATATCCAGTATACTGAAATAATTAGTATAATTTAAAAAAATGAACAATAATGTAACCACTGAATGAAAGTAAAATGTAATTTTAATATTATAATATTACCTCTATAAAGTGTGTATACATTTAGTTTCGTGTGTGTGTGTTGTAGGTGTGCCTGCTTCGTGCTTTCGTTTATTTGCTTGCTTATTAGTTAGTTTGCACATGTATTATATGTACCTTAATTTATTCAATTAGCAAAATACTTTTTAAATTGTGTTTCCGTTTTACCTAATTATTTAGTTATGAATGAAAAAAAAAAGAAAGGTAAAGGAGTTTCCTAATGGGCATCGTTGATAATGTGATTAATATAGAGGTCCACGCATATCCGGAATTTAGATTGACTTGGAACCGGCGTTATATGTTTATACTTACCAGTTCAAAATGTCCGCGCCCTTGTTTAAAGGAGTTTCCTAATGGGCATCGTTGATAATGTGATTAATATAGAGGTCCACGCATATCCGGAATTTAGATTGACTTGGAACCGGCGTTATATGTTTATACTTACCAGTTCAAAATGTCCGCGCCCTTGTTTCCAAAATTGATTCCGTCAGCCACAGATCCATTGTGGTTTACTGTTGATAAGCCTTGTGACGATGAAAATGAATTGTCAGAAATGGAGGACGAATATCAATCATGGGTCTCTCTCTCTCTCTCTCTCTCTCTCTCTCTCTCTCTCTCTCTCTCTCTCTCTCTCTCTCTCTTGGCAAGAAGTTATTGGGACATGGATACTGAGTAGGTGGTGAATTGTAAACTCCAAGCCTACCGCACCAGATATAATTGTTCCCAGTTGTAATTAAAATGAGGCTTCCAGTGCAGTAAAAGATCACAAGGTCGATATGTTGATGGGGACAGCCAAGCTCATATTTTTGAGTCATCGGTTTTGACGCACTTAAGCATAAAATTTACCTTCACCTTTTTAGAAATATATTCTATTTTAGATTTATGTCTTCATTTAATTTCAAACGCAAGTTCTTTCAGTAAAACTAGTATTTAAAATGTCAGTGATGTATTCTCTAATACTTGGCAAGCTTAAAACAAGGCCACCCCATATTGGAAAGTTCATGCATTATGTGATGTGTTTTCATGCACTTCCAATGTATCAACTTTTACCCATTGCACTTTTGTAAATATGACCTGTGGTAAACATATATGGCAGAGTTACATCAATGTCACATAGAAAACACATAGAAAACATGTTTGTCAGAAAAGTCATATTAACTTAATTTAGCCATTCTAAAGTTGTTCTCTTATCATAATCTTTATTTTGGAAGAGTTTTCTACTTAAAGACAAAAAGAATCAAATTGGGAAAGATCTTGATGTATTATAAGACCTGTATTTTTTTTGTAGGCAACATATTTTAATACTTTCTTTTGTTTTTTTCTGACATTACTGGTGGCAGAGACCTACATTGCTTAGCACTGTTTGTGCTGGAGTTTTCAACCTTTGGTTCTCACACACTATTGGGCTTCTCACTGCCACACATGCATGAGCAATTTAAAATGTTCAGGTCGATAACCAATGGATACATATTTGTTCTGTTCTGACAGGAATTACATGTATTACTAAAAAGTGACTGTTCTAAAGGATTTAATGCCATGGGTCAAAAGAAGAGGGATTTTACTTACCATCCACATACAACGGTCAGTTGAACTGAATTTATTAATTGCTAGTGAGCTGCCATTAGTACACTAGCTTCAAAGGCTGAAAACTCCAGCACAAACAGTGTCTCCACCGCCAATAATCTCAGAAAAAACAAGGTGGAGAACTATTGTTGGCCTAGCTATCAAATGTACTGCTTTGAAACTTCAGAATGTATTGGCATTCTTCATCATTCATTTCGCTTGAAGTGCAACTATTAAGGGACAAAAGATATGAAAATACAGGAGCAAGGTTACTACTATATTCAAATATTGAAAAGCTAATAAGTAAAAATAAGTTAATCAAATTAAGTTAAATGAGAAAGAAAATTAACAAAATAATATTGAAGTAAATTGATCATTTGCCATCAGATAAAAAAGATTTAAACTTTGATTGAAATAAGTCAGAGGATGCCTATGTGAAAAGCAAAATGTTGTAAATATGTTTTTCTGGCAAATATACTGTAAATTAGCAAATATAACACATGGGTTATGCAAGTTTTTGCCTACCATGCACACCTCCTGCAGGGTATATATGTCTACATGTTTAAAAATTTGATTTTTACTCATGTTACCACATTGTAATAATATTTTAAAAGGCCCATTTCCCATTTCCAACAGTGCACCAAATTTGAAATAGTAGACGAGTTTAATGTTGATTATACAGTTACGTTTTACATTTCAGCTAAATTTCCCAAAATTTAAAGACAATATAATAACAAGAAGACAAGATCAACAATATAAAATGAGCATCTTCATTTTAATAACTTAGTAATTTATGAAGAGCGGCATTATTATTGTTTATTATAAAAAATGAAAGGTGCGTAGTTCATGCCATGTGGCAGTTATTTATGGGTAGGTGACTATTTTATTGATTTTGACTTACCGTTTACAGACAAGTTTGACTTTGGTCCAGGATTTAACAAATAGAGCATGTGGCATCATCATGGAATGTTTGAGACAGCTCTTGGTGAGGAAACTAATTATGAATTTACCCAGTTTGGTTGAAACAATACTGCTGCTTTTCAATGGCAAACAGAAAGGATGATTCACCATACCCTTGTATTTTATACAGTGTATATAACAAAAAGAAGTCAGTACAGATATCGGTCATTTATTATTCTTTATGAAAACCTGTGAGTTCTATACATCAGTGAAGAGAAGTTATGCCACCTCCACAAAATTTTTTGATGCAGCATGTAATTCTAAAACTGTGTTATAAATGCAGCTGTCTGCTGTAAGGCACATTGTTATTACATGCTCATTTGCTGACAGTTAGGACAGGAGACTGATTTGCCAAGTCAGAGTTTTTAATAAGGATCATGATGGGAACTTACTGATTGGAAAAATATACAATTAGTAAAACAAAAACAGTTATTTTCATGGTATGTATCTATGCTTCAATTAAAAATGTAAATGCTAAGATTTTTCACAAAATCATTCCTCCAAATGGATGACTGTAAATAAATGTTATATCATGGCACTGTATTTAAACAAAGAAGAATAAAAACACATGATAGGACAATACAAATTTTGTAAACCACACTGCATCTATATCTCATCATTAACTGTAACATAAGAAATGAAGGTATTTTTATGAGCAAGCAAAGAGAGAGTGCATTCGTGTAATTTATGTGGACATTTAAAAAACCGTTGCATAAAAATGAGATATACAAGATAAATTCTGAATCTGCATAAACATTTCATGTCATTGCTTTTTGCACACCACATTACAAAATTTGTGTGCAAGATACTTGAATCAAAGTTATATTTAGTACATTGAAAAATGCCTTTCTGCTTATTTTAATTAAATAATTTCTTTCCTTTAGCCATTTTTAAAATTAAATATTGTCATTATCTTTGTGACTGTCAGTTATAAAATAGAAACAATATGTACAATGTAGGGAAAATATTATGTTTTTTTTTATACAAATATTAGCAAAATATTAAATCATACTTTAAAATAGGAATGGTTGAAAATATAAATTACTTTAAAATAGAATCTTGTTATGTATATTTAATTTGTTATTTTTTAATTTTTTAAAATTTCATTATATGCTATTGTAATATAACATTGTATTTGGACTTCAGTAAACAACTAATACATAGCTAAAATATTCTTTTATGTGTATGGGTTTAATATTAGGATTATTATTAACAGAAGTAAACATTTATTTTGGTCTGGGTCTAAGTTATTGGAATTTCCCTACAATTTTCCTGGTATACCTGACATAGTCCAGGTTATATATTATAATTTTAATAACAGACCTTATAATAATAACTAGCATTTTATTTTGTAAACATTAAGAACTTTCTAGAAGGTTAGTTTCAATTTGGAAATGCTTTGGTTTTTTTAGAAAATGTCAACAATGACCTGGGGTAAAGTGGAATACCATATAATCTTGTTACTAGAAGAATTCTTCATTCATGCTTTAAGATCTAGCAGAATCAATTTTGTTTTATTATTGTGTCCAAAAGTTCAATTCGGCTGGAATTTATTTCTTAAAGTTATTTAATTCAGTGATTATTTTCTCAGGAAATACTGAGTGCTGATAAAATAAGAATATTGTTGGACAAAGACATTCACTGTGATATATAGTGAATTCAGACCTGGAATTATATTGCCGTGTTTCAAAAAAAAAGACTGTTGGTACAACAACACGATACAAGCTGCCACAGCCACATCAACACCTTCAGCACTGGACTTAATTTGGATTTCCACAAAAGTTTATTCAGAACTTTTATTATTAAGACTTGTGTCTGTAATTCTAGGATTATTTTTGAATTTAATTTGCAATAGCATAAGTTTTGTTTTCTTTTCATTTTCACTTTTTATTCTAGAGAATTATTTGTTGAATTTTAAAAGGTTGATGCATTTCACTCATTTCTGTTAATTATTTAAAGAGCATAGACTTGTAATAACATGCCTACATCAGCCTGACACTTAGGTAAGCAAAGCCAGATTTCCAGCCTGAGGGCAGATTGAACCCATGATGTGCCTTTGATTTTTACCACTCATATGACCAATGGGAACTTCATTTGAATATCAAAAGGTAACAGGTGATACATGTATTTGGCATCCTTCAGGAGTTTCCAATGCCTTTGTTATATACTGTTCCCACTGTTACGTATATGTAATTAAATTATTTGTATGTTAGTTTTAAATTTCTTTTTATTTTATTTTTGTTTCATTACATTTTATTGTAAGGATAATATTTTTACTGGATTTGACATTTTTCCCAGTAAATTTAGTTCAGTTCTTTTAGCCTGATTAAAACATAGTAGATTGCTACATTATATTTTTAGCTGACCTAGTTCCTGAACTTGGTTCTGAATTTGTAAACACTAAGTGAAAATGATTGGTCATTACCAAGGTCATGTTCAGCCCATGTGTTAGCTCTGTTGTAAACAGCTTTTGCTAAATTCATTTCCAGTGTGGGAATCAATGATTCTTAGCTAGGACTATTCTAGCCTACGTGCTAATTGACTTGTAGTGAGTGATCACGTGACCCATCACACGGGCTTGAAGGTATTGCTATTGTTGCCATTTGAATTGAGTTTTTTATTTAAAATAATTTATTCACCCTGGAAAATACTCTTTTTCATCGAAATTCTTGGACAAGACATTTACTAAAAATTATTTGGAATACTAAAGTCGGTATTATATTCTTGGTGACTCAACAAGGAACGGATGACACATCAGCCCAAAACAGGTTATAGAGGACGTCATCGCCTTCCATCTTGGAACTTCTTCGAGATTCGAACTTGGATTCAGTTAGAACTGTTTAGTGATAGGACTTATATTTTTAAATTCTAGGATTAATTTTTGGATTATATTCACAAACGGTAAGTCCTTTTTCATATTTTTACCTTGTTTTCTAGGGAAATAAATTATTTTGTTAAATTTACAAAGCTTGTTGACTTCACTCTTTTCTTTTGTTACTTTTGTACGAGCCTACATGTAACACCACTACTAACTGTAGTACATATACATTCAAATTTAGCTAATATCAGAGGTCACAGTAGCATGAAACTCTGTGTTTTTTACACATATCCAACTCATGCATTTTTCTCTGTATTGTTGCTTTATTGGCATTCAACAAAATGAAAATTTCACATGAAAAAATTTATTTAGAAATTCCATTTGGAAATAAATTATTACTTGTTTTGGTGTATTCCAGTTTTTGGTTTGCGCTATCAGTTCACATGTAGCTATCAAACACTTGTAATTCTTTACAACAATGATTTTCAACATTTGGGGAAAAAACACGATGAAAGTACTGTGAAGCAGTTGAAGTTTGTGATTGGCTTTCTGATCACTTGTTCATTCATTCATTATGATTTAAAGTTTGTGATTCGCTTTCAAAAATCACTTGTGCTATATTTTGTGTTATCATTTCTATTTAATTTATTTCATTTTCATCTTTTAATTTTCATTATTGGCTGATCCAGAAAAGTTCAAATGTAGCTTCACATCATTAATTAGTATATTTTTGTGTTTTAAAGCATTATCAAGACACAGCCTTGTTGAAATATACCTCATTATGAGACTTCCTTGCTTATAATGCAGGTCACTTTGCATTCTATAGAGGGACACTTTTTTTGTGAGATTTTATGATTACTACAAACCACAAATTTAAACACCAAACATCTTTTAGAGGAAAAAAACAGGACATCTTACTCAACCCATCAGAGCACTCTGTAAGTACTTCTAGCACATTTTGGATCTTCAAATGCTGGTCTTGGACCCTCAGTATTCTATGACTGAAATTTGTTGAACTTCAGTAATTAGCCATGGACCCTCAGTTTTATGAGGCTCTGAATCCAACTGCAGAGTGTCCAGTGCTCGCACAACAATGATATTCAGAGAATTCTCTCTGCAGATTTAAGTATTCTCAAGAACATGTTTTTGGAGGGTAAAAGTACAACTGTTACAGTTGACACCCATGGAAAGTAAACCAATTCACAATACTTCAAGATAAATTTACTTGTATCACATTTTTGAGAGCACTGGCATTGCTCAAAATGTTTAAATTGTTCCATTTGGAAACACGACTGTATTTAACAATTCATTTCTTATAAAGGTTGTCACCATTCCTTTTTTTGCAGCTTGAAAGTGTTTCCAAGAAAGATTGCAACATAACACCAATTGGAAAGAGTTCTGAGGTTTGTACATGAATGTGTCTGTTTAATTACCCTTGCTATACAGTCTCAGATGGTATTAAAAATAAGCATGCTGAAACAATTATTTGTTCATAATTTTCAAGGAAGAAAAGCAAAAAATGCATAGCTTTGACTCCAAAAGTTGTTTTATTACGATGCCCTTGTACAATTTGCATACAAAGAATACAGAATGTTGTTATAATCAACATTTTTGCATATGCTAGTAGTAGAGCATACATTTATAATTGTTACTTGGTGCTTCCTATAGTCTTTAAGAAGCCGAATTTAAACTGGGGGTTATAATTGAAGGAGTGTTTAGAAAATGAATAACACCATCACTGGTTATAAAACTTTGATGTCATGACAGGCTGGACTGTAAATTTGGGCTTTATAGCAAGCTTAGGTGTATAACATCTGTAAGTATGATTTTTCTAGTCTTAATATTTTTATTTACAAAACTGAGATGTCAGTTACTGTTTTTATTTACAGGTATGAATGCATATTTCTATTAATGATTTTCTCATTTTGCAAGTAATATGACAACATGTTCAAGCCTTGCCTTTGAACAAAAAATTAGAAATAATTTCCACATTTTGATTCAAGTACAGACAGTAACATCTGGTTATATTCTGTAATGCAAAGTTTTGGGAGTTATTATTCAATACTTTTCATCTCTAGCAGTTATTATTATATAGACTAACATTTAATTTTTCAATGCAGTTTTAATTATACAAGCTATAATGGTTCAGGTTTCAAAGCATTTGTAGTTATTCAGACTATATCAGTTGATTTTTTAAAGCAGTTATAATTATACCAGCTCTGTTGATTGAGTTTTCAAAGGAGTTTTAATTATACTGACTCTACAGATCAATTTTTCAAAGCAGTTATAATTATACATTATCTGTCATTCCGATTAGAAAATTCCATCTTCCTCTTAGATGGAAGGTTCCAAAACATTTAAAACTAGAAAGAACACAGTCCCAGTCTGACCCCAACATCATGGGCCCATGCACAGTAAATGTCATCCTTTGTTGGACACCATTGTTAATTAAGACAGTTTCAAATTGCTTTTGGAAAGATTGCCTTTTATTCTTGTCAAAGATGCTCTGTAGCATTCTAATCTGTTTTCCTATTATTCTAGTGGTAATACCGTTCAGTCAATTGTAAACTGAGTGTTAGTAACAACTCTTATGTGCTGTTTGTGGTATTTATTGTACTGTTTATATTTAGCTGGACCCAATCCTATACCCTTCCCCAGCTTAAGATGATAGGGTAGATAATAGAAAATCCTGTTGGTATTATTTAGCTGGACCCAATCCTATACCCTTCCCCGGCTTAAGATGATAGGGTAGGTAATAGAAAATCCTGTTGGTATTCACATTATTGCCCCATATCATGAATTTATCTTTTTGTGATGTTTCTGGAATTTCAAGGTGAGTATTGTCTTCCCTTTTCATATCCATAATTTGTGTGACCTTCTGTCAACATATTTATATAGTTTTGATACATATTATGACAGTTCATTGAACAGTATAAAATGATGAAGCTATAAGAATGCTCTTCAGAAGTCGCAAGGGGCCCCGAGTGGCCAAGTGGTCTAAAGTGCTCACCATTATGGATCACTGCCATTTCACCTCTGTCTGCGTGGGTTCAAGTCTCGGATTTGGCCAGTGTGGGTATGTGAGAAAGCTTGCCAGTAGCTTCTCGTGGGTCAGTGGTTCTTTCCGGAGTTTTCCTGGGTTCTTCCTCCACCATTTATACTGGCCGCCATGTATAGCCTATCTTGTGCTGAAAAATGGCGTTAAACCCTACAACAACAACAACAACAACAACAAATCAGAAGTCACAAACCAGTCATTATCATTATTATTGTGTTTTGTAGGTCTCACGCCATTATTCATCATCATCATATTAATTTTTTTATAATTCCATTTTTGTAAATTTTTCTTTGCATTAGTAATAATGCCGCAGAGTGTGAGGAACTGTGGGCATGAAAAAAACACATGGGACACAGCACCGACATGCTTATGATGTAAAGATTGTGCATGCACTGATAGTTGTCTTTTGTGTTGACTTTGGTTCAGTGAGGTTTGAGACCTTGCAGAGTCTGTGCACATATACGAGGAGGAAGAAAGACCTTAATTCCTCGATTCCAAGAGGGTATGGTATTCTTCCCTGGACCCTTAAAGACTCAGAATAAGATCTTGTGATCAAAGAAGTGTATAGGATTTTTCTCATCAGAGACAACTTTTTTATAAGAATCCTTGACAGTCAATACAGCACAGTCAGTGCCAGTTAGGGTTCGATCCAGGGTCACCCCTAAGGGAAGGAATGTTAGGGATGTTTGTGAGTCATCTCCCCCCCATCCCCCGCATGTTGGAAAAGCGACACCCTCTCAAAGCACTTAACTCACTGAAGGTGATGAGCTGATTGCCGGACCGGTCATTGACCAGTAACAGGTCACCAGTCATTACAGTCCCATAATTGGTACAGGGATGGGGATTTAGATCCCCCCCTCCCCATTATTCTGACTTTGGTAGACAATTGAATTGGCATCTCCTCTTTCCTGTGTCCCCTTATAATTCCATTGGCATGTAGGAGCAGCCATTTCAGGGAAATGACTCATCCTTGCCATTTATGTCACATTGGATGTCATTGCCTTGGCCTCATAGCAGTATTTATAATGCGGGTCACAGACCTGCATCATGTTCTTGTGTGGAGTCAAATAGGGAGGAGGGGGACCAGACTCATTCCCTCAGACGGTCAAGGTAGCAGAGAGATGTGGGGATGGAATGTTCTGCCTTCCCTCAGGTTTGTGCACAGGACATGGCTGTCCTGTTGGTCTTGGTGGACTCTTCCTCATTCTCCCATTTGGTTTCCTGTCTCTTTCCAACATGGCTTTGTCGGAGAAATCAATCTTTTGAAAAGACAGTAAGCAAAGTTTACCACCTTATGCCCCAAACCCTCAAGCTCAGATGAAAGGAAAATTTTCCAATTTGCACAGATTCTTGGGGACTACCTAATGCAAAGATCTCCTTTTATTCCCCCATTCAGCTATGGTTGTTTTTTTTTTTAAAAGATAAGAGTTTGCTGGGCAGTATAAGCGGGAGTTTCTTCCACACACACACACTTAGACTGCTAGTCTCTGAGGCCAGCTACAGGATGCACTCCTGTCTGTTGGCCCGATAACCCAACCCCCCCCACATCCTTGGGTTATCACAAGTGAGGTTTCAGCAAGGACCTTGGCTGGCCTTTCAGTTGAGATGCTGGAGGCTCTTGAATTTAAAGCTAGGTCACTTGTCACCATAGCCTTGCATGCCAATCTTGTTTTGGCAGCCTCCCTCTGCCTTCAGAAGGGGCAGTCTCTGTCAGCAATCATACTACAGTGCTTGCTAGAGGTGGTTGCTAAACCTTAAGGTATGCCTTGTCAGTATCCATGGCACTATCAGCAGAGCTGCTCCACTTCAGTAATGTTGCCCTGACACTTCAAAGGTCTTACTGGAATACAGTAAGAACTTTAATACATATGCTCTCTTGGATACAGAGAGGTTGTTTGTAGGTCTTAAACCCCCATATTATCCCAGGAACCTGAAGGACCAACATTACAAGTCCTTAAAATCCTCTCCTGGCTCAGCCAAAACCAGCCAGAAAGCATGTTTGTCCTGGCCCCCCCTCAGGGCCCACCAAATTCTTCAAAGTGATGCAGCCTCAGCCCAGGAGGCAACCTTAATTTAAGCCTTCTTTTTGCCCATTTATAGCTAGACAAGGTGGCCAGAACAGCCTGGGGAGGAAATTTGTGGTCTCCTCCCCGTTCTCTGTGGAAGGGAGATGAACAGCCCTTATGATTCTCCATCTCCCGCTGTGCATCCCTCTTCCAGGGATTAATGTGGATACTCAACTTTGTAAGCCTTCTTTTCAAATGTTTGGCTGGGCATGATGTAAGATATGGGTCATCTCTTTGCTGAAGGAGGTTTGCCAGTTTCAGGAGCCTGTCCTCTTGCAAGGACATGCATCCTTTTTCCCCAGTCAAAATTGATTCCAATAAGGAAGTGGGTGCACACCTTTATGTGCATGGGTGTAGCAGAAAGGGTAGAAAACATCCAGTCTTTGGCCTTCTACTTTCAAATTTTCCTGGCATTCAAAATAGAGACTACTACCTCAGTCTGGGATCCTGTAAGGCAAGGCAACTGGGCAGACATCATCATCCTTGAGGATGTGTATCTGCAGATCCCAGTTTTTCCTTTTCACAGGAAATGCCTCCTGTTTTGCCTGGATCAGGAAGTTTCCACTTTGGAGCCCAGCAATTGAGACTACCCTCTGCTCCCAGAGCTTTAACCAAGGTCATGGAAGTATTTGTTACTCACCTGAAGCTCTGTGAATTCCCGTCCACTAATATTTAGACAACTGGTTATTGCAATAGAGCATCAAAAGAGGCCCTCCTGCAAGATCTGTCCACTACTGGTCACCTGTGGTCCAGCTAGCACTTGTCTGAACGTAGAGAAGTTAGAGCTAATCTCTTCCTAGGAAGTCTGTACTTGTACCCTCTTCAGTTTCTCCTGTTGGCAGACTGAAGAGTGCACTGGGATCCACTATCAGCTTTGATTTCTATAGGATCAGATTTTTATTACAACTCAAGCTGATGGTACAGTTAGGACCAGTTTTCGTCCAGAGTCCCAGTGTACATCCCCAAACTCCACTCCCATCTGTACACCAGTGCTTAAAATTTGGGTTACATTGCTCACTTTGAGCCAGAAGGGATATTTCTTCAGGATTTATGACCCTGGGGAGAAGCTACCCATCACGTACACAATTTGGAAATGAGGGCAGTATACTTGACTCTACAGAGGTGTGTTAACCAAAAAGGAGTCCTGTGACAATTTCCTATGACAACACAAAAGTAGTAGCATACCTGAAGAGACAATTAGGTACACACTCTCCTTCTCTTTGCATTGAGGTTATGAACCTCTTTAAATAGGGAGCTTCAGAGGAAATTACCTTCCTGTTTGACTGAATGATCATTGGAGGATATTATGAGAGCCATGTTTTTGCAGTCACTTACTACTTTACTACCTTCTCCTCCTTCAGCTTTTGTTGTTCAGCACACAGTAGTGAAGATGGGTTTTTTTCTCAGGCTCAATAGTTGCAGGAAAAATAAATAGCCCAAGCTACTGCCAACATAAGTAGTGGACACTTCTACAATAATGGTAGCTATATCATTTTTATACCAGTTTAATTGAGGACATCCTGCGACATTGGCAAACTGAGTAAGGCAAGAGTGGCAGATGATATTAAATTGTAGTTAAGGGGGTGGATGTAAACTAACTTTAATGATGTAATACTTATCTGTCACTATTGCAAGAATCCATCCTTTCATCTCCACTCTGGTGTCCCACAAATAGCCTGGGTCCAAGTAAAAGAGGACTGCTACTGTGTATGGGCCCACCATGTTGGGATTTGACTAGGTAGATGTTTTTTCTTGTTCTAGATATTCTGAACTTTACATGTAATGGAAAGATGGCCTTTTCTAATTTGGGTGAGGGTAATTCTGTACTGCAAAATATTAATCAGGTTGCAGCAGTGTATCCACTAGGGTGCAAGACTGAGAGTCAAAAATCTCCTTGGTTGCAAAACTGGTTGTCAGACTGAGTAAAAACAAACATTGGTATCAAAACTGGCAGTCAAATTAAAAATCTTGGGGTCTCTGAAGTGCAGATGAGGGTAAAGGAAAACACTGCAGTAGTGACAGGCAAGTATTAAACCATTAAAACTAGTTTCACCAACCTGTCCCACCCCTCCCCAAAAACTTCCAGTAGCTTTTAAATAATTGTGTAACATGTATTGATATGATTTAGCAATATGATGATGAAGATGATGAAGATGAAGATGAGGGAGATGATGATGATGATGAGAGTGATACAAATGATGATGAGTTGGATACAGACATGATTGATGACAGGGACTCTCCAGAGGAGGTGAGGAAAAACAAGTTATTATAGGAATTTCATATATGTAAGACTGCAGAGAGCACATGACTGCTGGTGGGTTTGGGTCTCTTTTGTGCATTTGAAATCAAAAATGTAGTCATGGATCTGGGTCTCTTTTGTGCATTTGAAATCATAACTTTACTGGTAGGTCTGGGTCTTTTTTGTGCCTTTGAAATCAAATGTATTGGTGGGTCTGGGTCTGTGTTGTGCATCTGAAATCATAAGTTAAATGAACTGTTGGGTCTGGGTCTATTATTTGCATTTTAAATCATTAATGAACAAAACTGACTCAGATTTGCAAACACATTATATAACTGGAGATCAGAGTCGACACAGTTCACCTTTGTTAAGTGTCAGTAAATAAAGTTATCAAATGTCAGTGTCTGAAATTTGACAACACATTGATATCCATTGGTTTGCTTTTGTACTCGTTTCTTTCTGAGACACAAGAAAATCGATTTATGTTTAAGGATTTCAATTTTCTTACGTATTAGGTGTGTTTAACTATAAACAGTATAGACTTATTTTGGATCTCGTGCATAATGCATCTGTAGATAGGTTTTAGCTGTTTGTTAAAATGCAGCTATAGATTGGGTTCATAGCTGTGTGTAACAACACAGCTGTAGATCAGGTTCATAGTTGTTTGTTACAATACAGCTGTAGATCAGGTTCATAGTTGTTTGTTATAATACAGCTATAGATCAGGTTCATAGTTGTTTGTTAGAATACAGCCGTAGATCAGGTTCATAGCTGTTTGCTACAATACAGCTGTATGTCAGGTTCATAGCTGTTTGTTACAACACAGCTGTAGATCAGGTTCATAGTTGTTTGTTACAATACAGCTGTAGATCTGGTTCATAGCTCTTTGTTTCAGTACAACTGTAGATCAGGTTCATAGTTGTTTATTTCACAGTGATCTCCCCTTATAATAAAGAACTGCCTTATAACACTGTCCCTCATAAAGCAAGTGTGTCATGACTCCCATTACACTGTCCCTCATAAAGCAAGTGTGTCATGACTCCCATTACACTGTCCCTCATAAAGCAAGTGTGTCATGAATCCCATTACATTGTCCCTCATAAAGCAAGTGTGTCATGAATCCCATTACACTGTCCCTCATAAAGCAAGTGTGTCATGAATCCCGTTATACTGGTCGGATTATATCTTCCAATATAATATACCCCAGTATTAGGTGACCTTGCCTGTAGTACAGTACACTCCTGAACATTGTTATTGTGATGGACAAATGTCAGGCTCAAAATTATTGATAATCTACTAACTCACGGTAATTTCACTGCTGGATCAATAAAACACCAGTTATTATTCCAAGTATCAGGTAAATAAGAGGGATTACAGCCTTTACACATGTAGAACAAGCCAGGTTTATTGACTCTAAACACTGATTTCAGTACTGATGGTAATGAAAGAGGTAGGTATCAGGCTAGTTTTGACCGATTGGAAGAAGTCACATTAGCTTACTCAATGAATAATCCAAAATTATACCAAATAACGTGTTTTAATATTTTTATCCATGTTGACAAACATCCAGTGACTGGACTGGGGTCACATGATCCACTAAATACTGATGGCATGACAAAAATTTTCTGTACAAAGGCATAATTTCCAGTCCAGAATCACGATTCAACACTGGCTCCCTCTATATAATTTTAATAGCTTCAATTATTTTTCTCCTTAGGTATTGTTTTCTCTACCAAGTTCTCTGATGTTATCCCAAGAAATACCATGCCCTGATTTTTTACAGTGTTTAGCAACCATTGTTAGGGTTTCTCTGATGGTTTGTAAGTATTCTTTAACTTTTGTTTCAAGGCTTCTAGAAGTATCACAATGTAGTCTTTTTCGCAATTATCACATGAGTTTATAGATGACCGAGCATATCTTATTCAAAGGAGGTGCCCCGAGAGGCTGATTGGTCTAAAGTGCTCACCGTTACAGATCACTGCCATCTCACTTCTGTCAGTGTGGGTTCGAGTCTTGGCTTGGCCATTGTGGGTATGTGAGAAAGCTCGCCAGTAGCTTCCCATGGATCAGTGGTTCTTCTCAGGATTTTTGCAGGTTCTTCCTCCACCAGTTATACTGGTCACCATGTATAGCCTATCTTGTGCTGAAAATTAGCATTAAACCCCATAAGAACAACAATTAATCAAAGCTGCATGGTCTTTCAAAGTACAAAGATTATACAGATGGTGTAATAAGGTTTGTGTATCACATTTAGCTCAACTCTTTTGGAAGATTTTTGTAATTTCCACTGATACATAATAAAGGGACATTTACACATTTTTTCTCATTTCTCCTTCAGATGTTCATCCTTTCTCCATTCCATTTCGAGAAACACAAACATTCAGTCTTTGTAACTGTTTGCCTTTAAAGGTTTCTTAATACAGCTTTCCTCAACACTAATAATACAGTCTTCCTCAACACTAATAATACAGTCTCCCTCAACACTAATAATGCTGTTATAAACCTGATGCAACAGAGTTCTCACCACTGATCTTTTATGTTGAACATGGTGGTTGGAGTTGAAGTTCAGATACTGGCTTGTGTGGGTAGGTTTGCAATAAATTGTAACTTTTGTTCCCTCATCATCTAAAATGTGAACACAACTATCCAAAAACATCTATAAATGGCTGTAACAGGTAACAGTATTCATTCTAGAATGTTTTAACAATAATTACACTAATTTTACTTAATGAGTGGATGAATAGTTTAACACCTATAAGTATCTATTGTACCTTTCAAGTGCAGGATTGGTAGGTACTCAGTACAGTAAACAGATCTATTATCCAATTAAGGGAATAAAATTCACAAACACTGCTTAACTGTTTTGATAGCAAGCAGCAGTAATTTAAACTGGTTAGTGACAGCTGGGTTTTAGTGATCAGTTGGCAAAATATCACTAATCATGGGATAGCAGATTAGTGTTAATTTTGAGCTCTGATCTATAGATGTACACACACACACACACACACACACACACACACACACCTTTTTAAACTTATTTTTCATACAAATGTCATGCACTAAATGTCATAATTATTATATCATTATTATTATTATTATTATATTATCAAAATTGTTTTATGTGCATTATTCAAAAGAATCATACAATGTGCATAATTTACTCTCTCCCAAGTTTATGTTCCTCACAAGAATACTGTATCTTGCTGACTTTCATCCATCCTTTAAATTAAATCATCACTGGCTTAATATAGTCTCTGATCGTAGTTTGTTTTGTGAACCTTGTCACAACAGTAATTTCAATACTGATAGTTTGCATATGATTGTACAACACAGGATTGACCCTTTGGTCAGCCTGCTTGTATAAGTTAGGCTACAAAACAGCCACTCATGATTTGAAAAGAATATCAGGAATAGGTACTTGTGCACCATGTAGAGATCAAAACACAGCTTATATGAGAAGCCTGTGTTGAATAGGAAATCAAAAGAAATCAAATATGGCTATTTTTTGTGGCCCATGAACCAAATGTTCACCTGTCTTTACAGACAAGTGTTTATACTGAGTGACCCCTGACCCCAATAAAATGGGATGAAGCTCATATCTCTTCTCAGAGATGTTCTTTTTTCTTCTGAGACAGTTTTAAATCAAAGGCAAATAGATGAAGATATCAAACTATACCTGTAACACTGGCACAAAGGATACTTCCACTTCAGCTGCAATAATACAACTACTTTTCACATCATTCAGGAGACAAATTGCTTCAACTCTCTACCTTGTCATAGCTACCAAGTGTCCCAATTTTCCCATATTTGTCCTGTATTTTGGACCAGAATACTGGTGTACATTTTTAGTGGTAAAAATTATTTTTTTTAATTTCAAATTTCCTTGCAATTTTTTTTTAGAATGGGCACCCAGTTCCATTCTTAGTGTAAATGTATTACATGTATATAGGGAGATAGAGTTCTAAAATATGATTGGTTCATTCGAAATCAAAGCTACCATGCCAGTCTTTAACCACCATATTGGACTGTGCAAAGAATTTGCTACTGTCACTGTATATCATCATCGTAATATTCAACTTCTAGTTGTGTTGAAAAGGAAATCAGAAGGTTCTGAATTTTCTCCATCAAAGAAAGAAAACTTGAAGAACAATGCTCTCGTGTTTAAATTTGTGAAACCATCTAGTAAAGGTGAAAACTTTGCATTTTGCAAATTGTGTAACTGTGATTGTGCTATTGGGCATGGAGGTGCCCATGACATAGAACACACATGAAAAAGCTAATAAACATCAGCTTGCTGCTTGATGATCAACAGGACAGCCTGAACTTAACATTTATTGATACCAGAGAGAACCTTGATGTAATTCGATCAGAAGTTTATTTTACTAAATTACTTTTAGAGAGGAACCTTCTTGTTTCAGTTGATTGTGATACTGGCAATTTATTTCACAGACTTTTTCCAGACAGTAAAATTGCAAAGGATTACAGTTGTGCTAGAATGAAAACAGTGACTGACTGATTCATTACTCTTCTGTGATATTGTTGATGGATAATGGATTCTGATGTCGCAGATGAAGACTTCATGTGGAGACTTTCTTTATGATCATCTGAGCTATTTTAGGACTTCTTTCCTTACCACGCTCTAATGCTGATTGTGAGAGGATTCTTAGTTCAGTAAAACAAAATCACACAGAATTCAAGTCATCAATGAAAGATGGTGCATTGGAATCAAGGTGTGGAAAAGGCTTCTATAAACAGCCTGTGTCTAATTTACTCAGAAGGTGCAAGAGTGCAACACATGCATTTTTGCCATTAAATAATTAACTAAGTTATTGTCCTACTTTACTGATGATTGTAGATGTCGTAAACAGTTATATATGCATTTAAGTTTTAAAAATTAGTATTTGTTCCTGAAAATCAGTATTGTTGTCATAAGCAGTTAATATTTTTGTATTCTGGGATTGGCAGCTATGCCTTAATGATTAAAAACTGTCTCACTTTTGAATTTCAAATATTGACATGGTTGAGTTACCCTGTCAGTGTGATGAGTATGCTTAGTACAAGTGTGATAAGAATGTTTGCACTTTGATTCACACATTATTCCTTGATCTTAACCAGCAGTTTCCAACCTTAGGTCACAACCCAGATTGTGGTCATGGTGGGTCCTTAGTAGGGTCACAGACGGTCGTCAGATCAATTTTTTCCTATTTAAATCACATCATAAGCCTGAGGGTGGGGAGTGCAGTTGGTGATCAATTCAGGGTTGCTGCAAAGCAAAAAGGTTGGGAACCACTGACCTAGTTAATACCTTCCTGAAAAGAAACAAAAAATTTTTCTGCATAGTCTGAGCGATCACCGTAGATAGGTGCCAGTGACCACTGAAGAAGGAGAGAAACCATTAGTTAGGGAACACCTGGCCACAAAATGCATGCAGGATATTTATATAGGAAATTTGTTGAGGGGAAATTAGAATAGCAGTTCTAAACAGGCAGCTGCTGATTATGATGACTATTAGGACAGGTTTGTGAGTGTGTGTGTGTATATATATATATATATATATATATATATATATAAAAAATCTATGCAGATGAACCAGTTCTATGTAAATTAATTTACCTTACTACTAAGATTCTTATATTCTTGTCTTTGTTTTATAAGGTGGGGGTGGGTAGGCAACACTGATAATTCCTAATTATGTCATTTTTCATTGTGTGCTTATCTATATTTCAGGTGGATATGGATGCTGGTGGTCTGGCAGTCACGTAATAGAAGTTTATGCTCGTAATTATTCAGGCATATTGATGGCTGTCAGTTCATTTTTTGTAATTGGTTAAGACCACTCCTTTGTTCTTAAAATGTCTTGAAGTGTCCATAAGACTGACCACAAGTAAAAGGAGGCAAGGACATTTATAGTTATGAATATGGATGCTGGTGGTCTGACAGTCACATGACATGCCATATGACAGGTCACATGGTATATGAGTTTTGGTATTTAATTATTGCTGCATGTTAATACCCGTCTGTCCTTTTATTGCTTTATTTCAAAACCCAGTTAGAGTTAAAATAGTTAAATACTATATGCTGAAAGACAGGGTTTTATTCATGACACATGGTGTGGTAGATTGTGAATTCAACATACATATGACAGAAATAACAGGCTGGCTCAGGACAGATCAAGAGATGTCTAATATTTGGTCTGGAATTTTTATCTCAAAAGGTAACGGTTTCTCATTGACCCAATTTTTAGTGTGCAAATGGACAAAAGTTGCTTTTGAATAAACCTTTTTTTTAATACATGTTTTAAGCTATGTAAATTATGTCATCAACTCGGTCCTTTCACAGTAACTTATAGCCATTCATATTTTACCTACATGCAACACAAGCATCTTAGCATTTCTTATTGCTGGATTATATAGGTGGCAGTACTCATCATTGTTGATCCTAACACTTAGGAGATGATGTACCATTACTGAATCCAAGTTTATTCTGATGTCAGCCTGAAATTTTTCCAGAATGGAAAATGCCCTTTTATTGTCTGGGCTGGAATGTGACATTGTTAATACAATTCTGTTGAGACCACTGAGATGTTTAAATTATTTCCTGCTTGTGGGTAGATTCTGATTGCAGACTGCCAGTCAGAACTGCCCAAAATTGGTACTGTCTGGGTCCAATGTCATTTTAATGTCAGTAAAATTCTTCACATGAAGCTCAAACACCTGTGTATTACACCATCACACCCTCTGTAACATAAAGGCTAATTTGCAATGATACCATTGTTGTCATATAATAACGTCATTTAAATCCAAAAAACGATATCACTTGTTTGTATTATAAATGAAGACCCCATTCATCACATGTGTTACACATTACATGGCAGTAAGTTACGCGTGCTTTAATCTGGTTTGTATTCATGTTTACAAATGATTAAATGAAGATCACTGGTGTTCATATAAGTTTTTGAAATGTGGTCATTCATACTAGTGTTGGATGCATACCTTGCCTAAAAATCATTTTTATATTCTGCAGGTGGTTGCTCACAACAGTGAATTTATAGAATAAATTATTTCTGTTATTCATCATGTTATTGTTATTATCATTACTTTATTATTATACAATTAAAATTATGATTTCTTATGAACAGTAAAATAGACATAATGTGAGTAGTTTTAGTCCATTTGCATGAGAGTTTTTGTATGATTTCTGAGTTGGGGGATATTATTTTGACTGGATCTGAAAAATGATCTGCTACCGGAAACAGGAGATTATGTTAAACTGGCAAACAGTGTCTTGGCAAATGTAATTTTATCCACATTTGATGCAGAGTCCATGAACATGGATTTCAGGGATAGCATATTTAATACTCCTGATAAATTGTTTTTGGGTTTCTGCATGATATGTGATGTCATTCTCACCACCATAACAGATTTTGAAATCAGCATTACAGGAATGGCAGAATGCATATTCATTTCCCTTTGAAATTGATTCTAACCACTGAATTTCCTATTTCCGTTCATCACTGACTTTTGTGTGATATTTCTTTTGCTTAGATTTGGACATTTTGGCATTGTGAGACTACACATACTTAGACATCTTTACAAATATAAGCACCAAAATCACACACTGTTTTATGCCAATGAGCACTTGAGTAATCCATGCATAATCAAATAGTGTCTTTAATCCTGTCCAAATTACTTTTCATCATGCATAGTATAAACCTGGTTACAGCAACCTATATTGTATGGCAACTGTGGCACGCCAGACTATTTGGAAAAGCACATGATATGAGTTGTATTTTTCTATTGTATGTAATGAAAATGATAAATTAAATTAAAGGGACAACTACGACTTGACATGTAGCACTCTGCAGTTGTTCTAAAAGGTTGCTGGTGTCTGATATTGTCTTGACCAATTCAGCAACTTTAAGCACTGAAGCAGAACATAATCTCAAGGGAGAATCAATGTAAGCTGTTTTATGCTGATTGAGCCCTTTAGTAACTCAGCCATAATTAGTTAACATTTTTAATCGTCTTGTAATTACATGTGCTCACACATAGTATAAAAAAATCCATCTCCACAAAATTAAAGCACTGAAGCCAGCCTACCCTGCCAACAGAGTCAAAGGAAGTTAATTGTTTTATGCTGCTTGAAATTAGAAATTAAATTGTCTTGCCCTGCTTAATCCAGTTCACATTACATGTGATCACAGGCAGTATTGTCGTAAATATATTACACAGGAACCAAAGTATGAAAAGTAAAAATGTATTTCTTTCCAATAATTTTCCATACACAGGAGATTTCAGTGAGTTTCTGGAGGGTTGGGAGTAATCCTTCAACCAATGAGAAGCACACTCCCATCAGGGAGGCTCACATTAATGATTCAAGCATTTTAAAGCATTTGTTGTATTCTTTTTGCCTTTGTTTTTCCCTTGATTTATTCCTCACCAGCTGTAATAGATTAATGTGTGTGTTGGAAGAGTTGATGTTCCTGATATCAATCAACAAAAGTCAAAACATGGTTATCATTGCTGGGTGTAGGTTGTTTTACATTGACCATGGAGTGGAGACCAGTGTTGGCAATAGTTGCTAAAGTTTTAAAGAAATGGTCATGTTTCCTATTTAACTGATCTGTTCCATCATTACTTTTAACAAAACCAATAGTTTTTGTACCATAAAACTTTGCTAGCAGCGAACCACTTTATTTTGAAACTGGATGGTCACCCCAGGCAGAGAGTCAAAACATTAAAAAAAAACTCTGTTTTTTTTTAATAAAATTCTCAACATCCAGTCTCCAAATCATGTAATTGATTTACTCTGACCTTGTTCATGAGTGCCTTATGATCTGAGAAATTTGAACAATATCATTATTCAGTGACAATGTTAAAAGTCTTTGTTCATAAAATTGTATATACTAAAATTTGCCAATTCATGGAATGGCCCAAAAGTGTTTATGTACACTAACCTTCAAAAAAGAAATTATTCTTTAATAAAAATTCCTGCTCTCACAGCAAGACACTTAATTTCTAAGCACTCATAACTATTGTCATTAATATTAAATACTTTTCCATTTAGACTTGCTCCAAAACCAGGCCTGGGAAATTAATAGTCCCATTCTTTTGACCTATGCTGGTGCACCATTTTCTTTTGCCTTTTTTATTTCTTTGTCTAATATGCTGGAATTCCATTTTGAATTTACATTTTTAACAATTAGGAAAATTTTAAATTAATAAATGTAAAACTTAAATGTAACTGATTAAGATATTTTTTTAAAGTTCATGATTTTACTGATTGACTAAGTTAAGAAAATTATAAGCTGTCAATCGGCAATGCTTCATTTCTCATGCCAGTTTTGCAGTTTGCTAGATGAATTAATATGCTACAGGATTGAAAGTGATGACTCTTTGATTTGTACATTAAAAATGAACTAAACTATGGTTTGCATTCAGTTTTAGGTAAATAGAACCGCTCCAGTGGCCTAGTGGTTAGAGCGTCCGCCTCGGATGCGGGAGGTCGCGGGTTTGAACCCTGGTCGAGTCATACCAAAAACTTACAAAAATGGTACTAACAGCTGCCTTGCTTGATGCTCAGCATTTAGAGGTTAGTGTTAGGACTGGTCGGCCTGGTGTCAGGATAATGTGACTGGGTGGGACATCATGCTACATGTCTGTGGCATGATGCCCCAGTTCTAGACATCACTCTAAACTGTCCCACTGCAGACATCGTAGTGATATGACTGAAAAATTGTTAAAGCTACATTAAAAATCTAAATCACACACACACAATACTGTTTGAAAACGAACTATAGGAGTAATTTTTTTAGAACGAAATGTATCCCCATTTAACATAACGATTTTCAATTTTGCACAAAAAATTACTTGAAAAGTTTTGATTTTGTAAAATGTAGCTTATTTATTTTTAGATTAGGTAATACACTTTTATCTAAAAGTTTTTCTTTTCATTGAATATAGAGGAATTATAATAACAATTCACATGGGATTTATTTATATATAGCACAAAAACTCTTTAAAATTTATATGTAATGTGATGAATGGTCACAGTATTTTAAATATTTCTTTCCAAAATAATGATAACTAATTCCAGCAAATCATGCTTAATAATTTTGAATTAAAAGGTTATTTCAAAGATGTTATACAAAGGGAATAATGTTTTAATTCCATTTAGCATAAAACTTCAATTTCTTAAAATAACTCCTTTGCGCATTTTATAAATGCCCTTGTATATGTGCCTGTTGTGTTTTGTTCATTGTCATGATCACATTTAAATGCTTCAGAATTAAATGTTGAATTTAAAATGCTTTTCACAACACTCTCTTGGTATTTTGCACTTTCTTCCCAAAATTGAAGCTGTTAGCTTTGTGTGATTTAATTGATGTTTGAAATAAAAATCAACATAGTTATGCATACATGTAGTATGTTTGGGTTTTTACATGTACAATTAAGCCCAGAATACAATATATCATCTCACAGCAGTGGGTGCTTCATTTTGGAATTGAGAGATCATTATTTGCCTACATTTCAACACTGGAGACAGAAAGTGGTGAACTTGGACAAGGGAAACAGATCTGAAAAGGAACAGTCAAGCCTATTAATGTTACCCCCCTTGGTTTTCTTTTTGACAGGCTGAAAGGCAACAGAAGGAAGTTGAATGACATCTGGTGGATCGAATACAAGAGATGAATCACAACTAGCTACAATTTCATGCACTGTATTAATAATGTAACTATGACAGTGCCTGCAAGACATATGATGTTTCAAAATAAGATACTAGCTTAAATCTCTTTAATGGCATGATGCTTGACGATCATTGACGACTCATTTATGGTGTTTCCTATTTATACTCCATTTCTTGTTTACTTATTAATACCATCCATAGTTCTTCTTTTTCTTCTCTCCTTCTCATTCTGCTTCTGTGCCTTTTATTTTTATTTTTTGCATCGGCCAGTAGTTTTCCAGAAAAAGACCTAATTTGAAATTAAACCATTGGGTAACTTCCACTTCAACTTGGAACCGTGTTTTTTCTTGCACATTGATAATTTTAAAGAAAGGGTTCCTTTCAAACTGCATAGAAAAATAACTTGCACGTTTTCTTTGGCAATGTTGACTGCTGTACTATGATTACCAGCTACTTAACGCATATCAATCTTTTATATGATCTTAAATCACACGACTACTGGTTTATTACATTCATAAAACTGTCTGAAGTGTACGAACATTTTTTTTCTGTAAGCTTCTTCAAGTTACTGCAATGTCTTCTCATTATACAATAAACAATGTGGTTCGTCTCACTGACCCTGTAATAAATGATTTTGACCAGATTTTGCATCAGCTTTATGACTATAAACTGTTCTGTTAAAAATTACTTGTAAGACTTACAAACATTAAAACAGCCTTTCCGGTAAGAAACAAATTTCTGATTCAGTGCTTTCAAAAATATTTATGGTATTACTGCCAGTAAAAGACAAAAAATAGCCATTTCAGAATGATCTTTTTGGAATTACATAACCTAAAAAACATCTTTAAATGACAAGTCTTTGTATTATTTCAAAAATTATGATTTTGTTGTTCAAAAAGATCTTTTTGAAACCAAGAAAATAATAAAATAATAACCCATAATATATAACTATATATTTCATTATTTCTAGAAGCATGTTTTTGTTACAATGAAAATATTTTTCGCCAGATTTTTTCGAAATAATTATGTTTGTTATTCCAAAACCATATGTTTCTAATAACAACATTTTTTGTTAAGAAAAAGGTGTTTTCCTCGAAATAACGAGAATGATGTTATATTCGTGATAATATGCTGCAGTCTCCATGAGATTAACTAGATTAGAATATACATTTCGAGTGAAATTTTTGGGGTGGAGCATCACACCAGGTTCAATTTCTCTAGTGATATGTACAAGCATAATTCGTTAAAGAATGCACAAAAAAAATTAAATTGTTAGATATTTTGTTGGTTTCAAGATCTGCTCAACAATGGCTTGTATCCCATTATAAATTATGTATGTTGCCAGGAACCCTTATTTTATTTTAATCGTGACACGAGTTGTTCACTGTTTTACTTTTCACTTTTGGCACTATACCGTATTTATCGCATTCTGCAAACAGTAACTCTTGGGGCTTTTTGTTTCTTTGATTTTTAATCATTTTATGTGACTATTAAGACATTAATGTAGCCCATTATTGATCTAAATCCGATACTTTTTAAAGGGGTGCCATTTGTACAGTAACTTTTAATCATTTTATAAGGACTTCATGTGTTATCTTTATCTTTTATATACATTTTAAAGAATTTTCACACATTTACATTGTACGTTTTAACTTGTACTTGCACATTATTTTGGGGAAGAATTTGTCGTCCCAACTTTTCATGAAATATGTTTACATCTTTTTAACTTAACTTTTTGTTGGCACTGCATAGCTGCTTTTGTGCTGAGGTGCTAGAAACAGGGCGCCGACGGGGGAAGGGGTCAACCGAGGATATATCCTCGGGGCCCGGGCCGAACAACACTTTTGAATTTTATGAAAGAAAAATTTTGTTTGAACAAGAACTAGGAGATTCCCGGGTGTTTCTTACCCTATGGTCCGTGATCGCTCTCTACGGCCCTGGCTAGAAAACACTGCTACAAACATACCTACATAATATATCTAATTCTTGCAGGTGTCCCATTTCCCATGCTGCATTCCAGCGGGATTTAGTCCTTCTAGGAATTTTTCATGAGAAGAATTTTCATATTTAACAAGATTGCTGTCAAAACTTCTTTCTATTTTGCTAAAAGGATTACTTTCTTCATTGTATTGAGCTTTGAAAATAATGATTTATTTACTTTGAAATGTTACATTTCAAGTCGCCCACATTTGCGATGCAATTGTCTTTTGCAATGATCATCTGTCTGTTTAAAGTTCATTATATGATGTATAGGTAATATTATGACGTCACATGAAAGTTAGGCATATCTGGTTCACGAAGTCGAAACGAGACTGTCACAGTCCTTTTGCTATCTTGGTTCTTAGCTCATCATCCCTTATGTCCATTGTGCATCGTACGTCTGTCAGTAATTTCTATATCCAACCTCTTTTCAAAAGCCATCAGACAATTTTGACCAAAATTTGGCTCTGAACATCGTGTCATGAAGTTTTTTCAGTTGTTATAAATGATGCTGATCTGCCATAGCCACTATAGTTACTAAAAATAGCAAAACAAAAACAAAATTAACCTTCTTAAAATTCTGTTGGTAGGTTGGACATAAAGCATCGTGACACGAAGGCCTTTCAAATTTTGCAAACGATGCTGACTTGCCTTCAAATGTGACGACCATGACTAAAATTAGAGAAACCACTGTTACAGAAAATAGCAAAACATTCAAAACATCTATAGTACAAAAACCACTAAATAGAATTTGCAAAGCTTGACAGAAAGCGTCCTGGTATGAATCCCATTCAAGTCTATACAGGTGATAACATCGTGCATCTGCCAATACATCAAAATTCTTTTAAGAAACCACCAGACCAAATTTAGCACAGGGCATCGTGGTATAAAAGGACTAAGCTGTTATACATGATGCTGATAGACCATGAAATACGACCACCATTAATAAAAATAAGGAAATAAAACTTGAAACAATTTCTCCACAACCACTGGATAGACTTGGATTAAATCTGAAAATAATCATCTTGGCCTATATTCCTTTCACATTTGTACAAATGATGCCGATTCACCATCACATATGGTCACAGTTACAAAATAACAGATTTGGATCAGGTTTGTCAGTAAACATCATTGCTAAAACTGAAAAATACGAAAACAACTTCTTTTCCAAAACCACTCAATAAAATTTTACTATTCTTGAGAGAAAAATTTTTTTAAAAATACGATATCTGCTATCAATATGGCCGTTGTTTCAGGACATTTGGAGGACTTGTATGATAATCTGTTTAGCAAATAACCTCTTTAAATGAACTGATACGTACGATTGGGTAATTAACACCAAGAATGACATCGACTATGAGGGATAGAAAGTTATTAGATCACTTGCAACAACAATCCTAATTATCTTAGGATCTGAGATTTATTGTAGATCAGAAATTCCTCTAAAGAGCATTTGTTTGGCAAATTATATATTGAGTTATTGGTGGTCAACAATAAATGGTCGTATTTAGTGTGTGTGTGTGTGTGTGTGTGTGTGTGTGAGAGAGAGAGAGAGAGAGAGAGAGTTAACTTAATATCTTGTACTTCTTTGACATGTATCCATTCAAAAAGCGACAAAGAAAAGCAGAAAGGATTGCAAACCATTTCTGAAAACAAAATAGCAACAAGTGGAAAACCATGTTTATTTCGTGTTTCTATATGCTACATTATATTGGTGCAAAGTATTCATGTGCAGAAAATTACCCTTATCGTAACGTATTGCACTTATTTAACAAAATGCAAGGAGAAATGAAGCAGGATGGAATCCAGCGGTCAGTAGTCTCTACATTGCAATCTGATATGATTTATGTAAATTCTGTATATGTATATACAGAAGTTGTGAATTTATTTCAATGCTTTCAACGCTGTGTTAAAAAGTACAGCATTTAAATTTATTTCAAAATGTATTCCATTTCGATAAATCGTTCCATTGTCATGCGTTTTGGCAAGTTTAAATTGTACACATTTGCGGATGGGTGCATATCCTACTACCAAATTACGGTTTCAGTATAGCAAACCAAATTCACTAAACATTAGTGACATTCTAAGTTGCCTTAGAAACTGAAATGCTTGGTACTGTCATGGACTCCAAACTTCCCCCAAATCAGACTGTGCACATTCATAGGGGAAAAGCACATAAACTGAATAAGCTGTACATTCCTAGGGTAAAAGGTGCCAGTGTTAATAAACCATGTAAGTGCTTTCCCAAACATACAACTTAAATGGTCAACATTGTTAGTAAGACTTGCTAAGTGTTTTCTATACGATTTTGTATGTGCATTTGGTGCCATAGAATATTATTTGTTCAAGTTAAAAATGTCTTCTATCAGTATAGATCGGATATTTTTTCGAAGCTGTTTGTTTTTTGTACAATCAATGAGTTCAATTTTACACACCATTATCGTCTATGTTTTCAGAACGTGTGTGTGGGCGTGTGTGTGTGTGTTATTTTCTGCTAGTTGGGCTTTTGAAGTTGAAGTGGACACTTGATGGCCTAAATACAACCGTAATTATCAACTGCAATGGTAGGAATATGCACACTCTATACTAAATCCTTTTTTCAAGACGAAAAAGTCTCAAAAATGGTATGTATCCCATGGAATAACATGTTGATGGCATTTAGCATAGAAATCCATTTGAAATAATTTTCAAATATAATTTTCTAATATATTATACATGTATAAAATTTGAACCTCCAGTACAGTTATAAAGGATACTAAGCTGAAGCAAGAGAATCTCGTGACATAGCTGTTTTCAAATTTTGAACATACCCGACATTTATTTGTTTAACATGGCAGATAAAAGACAAAGTTGCTATGTGTAATTCTGTGTAGGAAGGTCCATATATTAAACACAACCGACCTATGAAGCATCTATGATACTTCCGACATATTTCATTTAGAAATACATTTAATAAAATTGCTCAAAAGGAAATGACTACTAACGTGATTTTCAAAGTATAGTTTGGATGAAATACCCTTGAAAAATTCTGTGAAACCAGTGGTACAATTTAGTATGTTATGAGACTAATATCCAGAAGGATTCAGTTCAAGTGTAAGGTATTTGTGTAATAACAGGAATAAAAGAACTTTTCTAAATAATAAAATATTTTAAAAGTATATATGGACGATACAATATTATGAGACGGGTTCAGTCAAAGAAGATTTCTCATTGTGTTACTTACTATAGTAAGAATCCATCAATCAAACTGATTCTACTTCTTTCATAATAGAATTGTAAGATTAAACTACAATATGAAAAGCATTTACATATTTTACAATAATTTCTAATGATCTGAAATGAACATCCCTTGATAAACATGATTGACATGAAAACTGAAAGAACAGCATGTGTGTGTGTGTGTGTGTGTGTGTGTGTGTGTGTGTGTTCCACAGACGAAAACATGCACTAATTGTCTCTCAGGGCACCAAGTTTAAATGAATGGAAAACAAATGACACTGTAATCCTTCTACTGCTGATGTCATACGAAATGCAGCGAATCTGGTGGGGAGGGATATGGTGCAGGTCGGGTAGGAAACTGAACCAATGGTTGAACAGTCCGAATTCCTTTCTTTGACTTTCTGGGGAGAGAAAAACGCTTCACCGCCAACACTATGCTGATGATGGAGACGGCCGCTGCAGCACCGGCAGCTGCGCTGCCGATCATCATGGGTATGTTTACCTCAGTTTCTGTAACATTAGAAGAAACAAAATAAGCATATATCTTGATTTCTGATCAAATGCCACTTTCTTATCAATTTTCAGTGTGATTTCATGGACTTTTCAGAATGTTTGGGAACAAGAAAGAATGTCACAAAGTTTGTCTCACTCACTTTGAAAAGAACTGCAATCTATATGAATACTAAACCACATGGTGCTAGATGTCTTAAATCGTTCACCTGGAGCATGAAAGGTTAGAAGGTTCAAACTTTCTTCAACTTCCCTACGAATTTTATACTGGTGACTTACTTATATCTCCCTCTGAGATTTTATATATATATATATATATATATATATATATACATACATGGGCGCCCGCAGCATGGGTCAAGGGGGGTCAGGTGACCCCCCTGGAAATCATACTGCAAATATATATATATATATATATATATA